>JAPVLO010003281.1:0-23223 GCA_027257055.1 Cephalopachus bancanus
GAAACCACACAGTGGCTTGCCCCGACATAACCAATTACCTGTCAGGGACTGCAGGACGGGGCCCTAGGATCCAGGTATAGTGAGAGTAATTTTAGCGAAGATGACCAAGACCTTTCTGGGATGGAATTTGATTCCTGTGATCAGTACTCGATGGCAGTCGAAAAAGACTCAGGCAGGTCTGACTGTCGGACACGGATCGGACAACTGATCTCTGGCTTATGAAGAGCAGACCCCCCAGGACTGCCTGGGCCATCGATCCCTGCGAACTGCTGTTGTGTCTAAAGCTGTTGAAGAACCGGGAGGTACATCAGCACAGCACCTGGCCTCCTTCCTGGGCTCCTGGCCCTCTCCAGTGGGGAAGAGGTGGACACAGTTCTCCAGAACTTTGCCTCCACTTTCTGCTCAGGTTTGTAAATTTTTTTTTTTTTGAGCTGGAGTCTCACTCCCGCCCAGACGGGAGTGCAGTGGCCGCCCCCGGCCACTGCAGCCCGACCCGCTGAGCTCCCGCATCTTTCTGCCTCAGCCTTCCAAGTAGCTGGAACTACGGGTGCGCCCCTACCACCCCCGGGCAAATTTTTTTGATGTATTGTAAGATGAGGTCTCCCCTAGTTGCCCAGAGGGGTCTTGAACCCGCGGGCTCAGGCAATCCACTCACCTCAGCCTCCCAAGCGTGGTTACAGGCTGAGCCACCAAGCCCGGCTGTAAACAGTTTTTTGCTGTATAGTCAACAAGTTTTTTCAGAGCATTTTGCCTTAAGGGCAATTACCATCACACTTGTATTGGAAAGTGCTCAAAGCTGTTAATGAATTTTTGGGGTTTCCCAGTTCAAAGGGGGCAAAGAAATCTAAGACCTCTGCACTCCAGTCTGGGGGGCAGATGAGACTCTAACTCAAAAAAAAAAAAAAAGAAATCTAAGACCTATTGGAGGTGATTTTTTTAAAATTCTACAGCAGTCGAGGGCGGGAATATATGTGAGGTTGAACTTGTATAGGTTGGGAAGTAAAAAATGAGAGGCAGCTGCCTTTTAGAAAGCTGTAACTGACTGAAACAAAATGACATTCTGTAATTATTAAGACACTAATTCTCAGCATGCTTCTGCACCTTGGTGTCAAAAATCATAGAGTAATGCGTTTTGGTATATTGAAATTTAAAAAATTGTGAATAGGTCTTGGATCAATGCATACCAATGCCTCCCAGTATATTTTGAATTCCACCAAATATCCAAACAATGTGTTTATTGGTCCCTTTTGCTTATAAATAAATACCCAAAGGGTGATAATTTATAAAGAAAAGGTTTATTTTTGGGCCCCCAGACTGCATGGCAGTGGGATCTGCCTGGCTTCTGGTGAGCCTCAGGAAGCTTTTACTCATGGGAGAGGCAAAAAAGCCACATATCACATGGAGACCGGAAGCAAGATAGGGTTTGGGGGAGGTACCAGGCTCTTTAAAAAAATTTTTAATTTTTTTAGTTGTAGTTTCACTCTTCCTCCCCAGGCTGCAGTGCAGTGGCACACTCCCCGCCACCGCAGCCTTGACTTTCTGGGGTCAGGCAATCCTTCCACCTCAGACTTCCAAGTAGTTCGAGCTGCAGACACACGCCACCACACCCAGCTAGTTTTTGTGATTTACTGTAAAACAAGGTCTCACCAAAATTTCCCAAGCTGGTCTCAAACCCCGGGGCTCAGGCAATCATCTCGCCTCGGCCTCCCAAAGTGCTGGGATTACAGGCTGAGTCACCACACTAGTCAATTTTTTTTTATTTTAAAATGTGGGGTACGCTGGGGTTCGGTGCCAGCCGTAATCCCAGCCTTTGGGAGGCCGGGGTGAGGGGATTGCCTGAGCCCCAGGTTCGAAACCCGCCTGGGCAACTTGACAAAACCTCATCTCTACAACAAATCAAAAATTACCCGGCGTGGTAGGCACACCTGTATTCCCAGCTACTTGAAGGCTGGGGCGGAAGGATCGCCAGAGCCCAGCAGGTCGGGGCTGCGGGGGCCCGGGGAGCGGCCACTGCACCCATCTGGGTGACAGAGTGAGACTCAACTCAAAAGAAATAAATAAATAAAAAATAAAAATGTGGGGTACAATTCAGGATTAGGTTTAAGTGATCATTGCATATGTGAAGTTTGGGCCTCCCACTGATCCTCACTTCACCTGGTTTTGGGGTCAGGTACCCTTATTGATGTTATGTGCTCACTCCCCACCCCCCAGTGCCCACTACTGCCAATCCCTTTTATGTAGTTTTTTGGTAAAAGTTAGGATCTGCTTATAAGTGGGAGCATGTAGTACTCTGCTCTTTTTTTTGTGATACACTCTAAATCCATCCAAGTTGCTGCAAAGTTCATAATTTTGTCCTTCTTTGTGGGTACCAGACTCTTTTAAACAATAATTTCTCACATAAACTAATGGCACAAGAACTCATTCATTACTATGGAGAGGGCACTAAAGTATTTATGGGGGCTCCCCACCATATGATTCCATCACCTTCCTCTAGGCCCACCTCCAACACTGGGGTTCACATTTCAATATGAGATTTGGAGGAAACAACAATCAAACTGTATCAGTGTGTAATATTCCAGTGTAATTTAGTAACATCACATTCTCTAATGTCAGACTCTGCCTGTCTGTTTAATAGCCGTACTGTAACTCAAACTGTATTTAAGCAGGAATGCTGGAGGGAATATTGACCTAATGACATCAGAGAGTCATGCTACTATTACTGAAGGGCAGAGACCTAGAGTTTCAGCAGAGGAAAGAAGTGAAGAAAACAGGGAAGTAGCATTTCATATAGTGAATAATTTTTTTAAAGGGATAGTTTTCTTGAAGAATAATACAGAAAGTAAGCATTTCATGGGTACATAAGTGTAAGTAGGAATAAATGACTCCCTGATACTAGGAGGTCAACTGTGCCTTTCCCTCAAATACAGGGTCTCTTGGATATAGAATACTGAGGTGAATGGATCTCCCTAGGCCTGTGCTTAAATGCAAAGGGCTGACCCTGCAACTGACACAGAATTGCTGAAAACTGTCATCTCCTCTTGCTCTTCTATCACTGAACCTTGTACATGTTAGTCGTTGTGCTTACCACATTTATCATAGTTATTTTTTAATACATTCACCCTCCCTTCCATTTCTCCTGTCATACTGTTAGCTCTTTGAGAGATGAGATCATGTCTCATTCTTTTATTTTCCAACAAGGAAAACATCACATATATATGGGAAAAAATTCAAACTCAGTTACTGGAATGTGGTACAAAGTTGACTGCTGTTTTAAGAGGTGGCTTAATAAGTATCTTTAAGTAACAGACCAAAGTGTCCTTTGTCAAGAGGACAAGAAAAAGATACTTCAATCTAAACATATATAAGGAAGAACATTTTTTTGTATGAGAATTATCTAAGTTATAGCAAGCACCTGAGGAGACTATAGGCATTCTATTCCTGGACTTCTCAAATAACTCTATAACCTATCAAAATGATATAAAGAGACATAACCTCTCAACTTTCCCAATTCTGATTTCCTATTTCTAATTTCTTGGTTCTTCTCAAGACATGAAAATACCAGTTTCTAAGGTCATCCAATATAATTTTTTTTCTTAATATTTTTCTTTTAGAATTAGATGTAAAAATAAACTTTGGATTTCTTATTTGTATAAAAAAACATACATATACACAAAATTCATATGTGTCATTGTAAGACTGGAAAAATATATACTTTTTAATAAATTTGATTTCTCCCCCAATAGCTTATATACCATTGTTATTAAATTTGACACTGTCTTTTTGAACATTCAAAAACCTCCAGAAATTGTCAACTTAGATTTTTTAAAAAACAAAACCAAAAACAAAACCTAACTGTATGCTATCTATAAGAATTCTACTTTATTTATTATTGATTTATTTTTCAGTTGGAGTCTCACTTCGTCACCCAGGCTGGAGTGCAGTGGCACACTCACGGCCACCCTAGCATCGACCTGCTGGGCTCCGGTGATCCTTCCGCCTCAGCCTTCCAAGTAGCTGGGACTACAGGCACGTGCGACCACACCCAGCTAATTTTTTATTTATTGTAGAGATGAAGTTTCACCAAGTTGCCTGGGGTAGTCTCAAACCCATGGCCTCAGGCAATCCACTCACCTCGGCCTCCCAAAGTGCTGAGATTACAGGCTGAGCCACCGAGTCCAGCCAAGAATTCTACTTTAAATATAATGATACAGGCAGGTTAAAGGTAAAAGTATGGAAAAATATACATGGCAAACAGTAATCAAAAGAAAGCTGAAGTGAAGCCAAGCACAGTGCCTCATGCCTGTAATTCCAGCACTTTGGGAGACTGAAGTGGGAGGAAAGCTTGAGGCCAGGTGTTCAAGACTAGCCTGGGCAACACAATGAGACTCCTATCTTTGTTTATTCAAAAAAAGAAAAAAGCTGGGCGTGGTGGCTCATGCCTATAACCCCAGCAATTTGAGAGGATAGCCTGGCAACTTGGCGAGATCTCATCTCTACAATAAATTTAAAAATTTGGGTTTGAGACCAGCCTGGGCAACTTTGCGAGACCTCATCTCTACAATACATCAAATAATTAGCAGGGCATTACGGTGCATGCCTGTAGTTCCAGCTACTTTGAAGGCTGAGGCAGAAGGATCACCTGAGCCCAACAGGTCGAGGCTGAGGTGGCTGTGTGCGTGCCACTACACTCCAGCCTGGGCAATGAAATAAGAGACTCCAACTCAAATAAATAAATTAATTAACAGAAGCAGATCCAGGATTATAGTTGGCAACTTAACTAATAGAACAAGTACACAGAAAATCAGTAAAGCTACAGAAGACCCAAAAACACTATCAACCAATTTCACCCAAATTTTTGATTTGCCTTTATCATAAAGGTCTCTCAGACTTTTTTCTATACACTTTTTTCAGTCTGGTCTCTCAGACTTTTTTCTATACACTTTTTACAAAATCACAATGTCATTTAATATGTAAGTTCTTAGTATATGGTGAACTTATTTTCATATGAATACAGTACTAAAGCTTTTATCCTCAGTTTTTATTTTAGAAATAATTTTCATCTTACAGACAAACTGTAAATAGTATAGTTCCTATACACCTTTTACCCAGCTCTTCCTAATGTTAATATTTTACATAACCATGATATATTTAGGATATTAAATACTGATTTAATACTAATTGAACTAGGATATTAGAAAATTAACATTGGTTCAGTACTGACTAAATCACAGATTTTATTTGAGTTTTACCAGTTTTTCCCCCTAATGTCCTTTTTTGTTCCAGGATCCCGCATTGCATTTGTCACATCTTCTTAAGTCTCCTACAATCTGTGACAGTTCCTCATTCATTCCTTATCTTTTAAGACCTTGACATTTTTGCAAAGTACTGGTCAGTTATTTTCTAGAGTGTCTCTCCATTTGGGTTTGCTTAGTGTTTTCCATTAGGTTAAGGTAATGTATTTTTGGCAAAGAATATCACAAAAGTGATGGTTAAGATGGTGCCTTTCGGTTTTCTCCACTGTAGAGTTACTGTTTTTCCTTTTATAATCAAAAAATATGTTGGTGAAGATTCTCTGAGAATTCCCCCCCTCACCCTTGACCAGGCTGTGCCCACACCCTGAGTCTCAAACCTTGCCTAGGCTCCCACCCCTGTGGTTTATATTAGATGGTGGGCATATTGGTCATTTTAATTTTTTTTTTTTTTTTTTTTTTTTTGAGTTGGAGTCTCACTCTGTCGCCCAGACTGGAGTGCAGTGGCCGCTCCCAGCCACCGCAGCCTCGACCTGCTGGGCTCCGGCGATCCTTCTGCTTCAGCCTTCCGAGTAGCCGGAATTACAGGCACACGCTACCATGCCTGGGTGATTTTTGATTTATTGTAGAGATGAGGTCTCGCCAAGTTGCCTAGGCGGGTCTCGAACCCGCGGGCTCAGGCAATCCACTCACCTCGGCCTCCCAAAGCGTGGGATTACAGGCTGAGCCACCGAGCCCGGCTGGTCATTTTTTGTACTCATCTGGATTTTGTTATTGGAATTGTTTTAATACATACATAAAACTGACAACATCTATTTCTCTTCAAAGCCCATTTTCTCACTTTCCTTTTTTTTCTGGAGCCGATTTTCCACTTGGTGCGAGGCAAACAGGGACCGCGCGTCCGGAGGCTCGTGTGTGGTTCGGACAGTCACAAGCGGGCGCCCCGGGGCCTCCCCTTCGGTGAACGCACGGCTTCTCGGGGCCGAGTTCGCGGGGCGCGGCGGGGCGACGGCGGGGCATCCCCCGCCAGGCCGCGAGGGTGACGGTGCCGGGCCGGGGAGAGGGCGGGGCGCGGGGGAACGGGGGCCGCGGGGGCAGGGGGAGACGGTCGCAGCACGATTCCAACCGCTTGTGACCGACTCTTACGCGTTGATTATGGGAGCACGGCGACTGACTAGTACCGTCAAAACCCGTAACTCAACCGTCCCATTCATTCTAAAAGCACGCAGCTTCTGCTTGGCGTTCTAATTGATTATGCTGTAAGCGAACAATGAGGTGTACTTACGTGAATTTTAACATTTCCCTCACGATAAAGTTCAAAGTCAGGGCCGAACTATTTCGGCCAATTACACAGCAAACGAAAAGAAGGCTCTACGACAAAATAGCGACAGCATCGGGTTAAAACCACCGGCGACGAACAAGCATCTGGGCGTCCCCACCCGTGAACTCACAGGAGAATCAGCGGAAGGACAGCAGCGCCTCCCCACACGCGGGAACAAAGGTCGCAGCCCAGCCCTCCCCTCGTGCAGGGCGGGCCGCGCCGCGGAGCCTCCGGGGACGCACACATCCGGGTCCCTGCAGCGCGCATGCGCGCCCCCCCCTAGCATGGCCGCTGCTGCTGGCTCGAGGTGAGTCATTAGGCCCCGCGGAGCTGCGGCTTTTCCCTGGAGGACCCCGTCGGGGTGGGCGCCCGCCGGGTTTGAGAGGACGGCGAACAGCGCGTCCGCGGGTGGGTGTCGCGCGGGCGGTGGGCGCATCGGGCCGCGGGGCCGGGATCGGGCCCCGGGCGCCGCTGTCCGCGCGGGCGTGGACGGCCCCGGCAGGTGGGGTTGGCGGTCCGGGCTGTGGCGCGTCGCATCGCCAGTGATTCCCGCTCCGCGTCTCGAGTCCGCCCTTCCACGGGGCGCGCCTTGCCGGGTGGGCTGGGTGGCTGGCCGGTCCGCCCAGCCCGCTCGCGTCCGCCGCTGTGCTGCTGCTGGCAGGGAGGGGGGGGGAGGTGCCGGGGGTCGCGGCCCCCCCAGGCGGCGTTGCGCAGGTGGGCTGTGCCGTTCCTCCTTGAGGTCCGCGGGCGTGAGAGCACCTGTTTTTACCGGCTGGTGTTTGCAAAATCGTGTTTTACTGCAGTTGCCAGCGTGGGATGCGGTTTTGCACCTGTTTAATGCTCGTTTCGCTGTCTTCCAGGTTCAGTGGTTTATCTCCTTAGTCCACTCCCTTTCCCTTCAAATATTGTATGATAAAAACGTTCATAATTAGCCGGCTCGGTGACTCAGCCTGTAATCCCGCGCTTTGGGAGGCTGTGAGTGAATTGCCTGAGCCCGCGGATACGAGACCCGCCTGGGCAATTTGGCGAGACCTCATCTCTACAATAAATCAAAAAAAAAAAAAAAATCAGCCGGGCATGGTAGCGCGTGCCTGTAATTCCGACTACTCGGAAGGCTGAGGCGGAAGGATCGCCGGAGCCCAGCAGGTCGAGGCTGCAGTGACCGGGAGCGGCCACTGCACTCCAGTCTGGGCGACAGAGTGAGACTCCAACTCAAAAAAAAAAAAAAAAAAAAAAAGTTCATAATATAGAAAAGCTGAAAGACTTTTGCGGTGAACTACCCATTAGATCAGCTGTGCTTCTTGTATCCCATGTTTCCGTCCATCTTTGTAGCTATCTATGAGTGTGTCTTTCTGTAAATTGCAAATGTAACTACATTTTCCCTCGACTTCACTATGCTTAACCTGAATTAGAATTATTTTAAAAAATTTTTTGAGCCCAAATCGATTTACAGTGTAATGAATGCACAGATCTTTGTTGTATCGTTTGATGAGTTTTGACAAATCAGCCTAAACCTTTGTCAAAATTACCATCATCCTGGAAAGGTTTCTTACCCTTTGTCAATTTAAAAGACTTAGTGGCTGGGCGCAGTGGCTCACGCCTGTAATCCCAGCACTTTGGGAGGCCGAGGGGGGCTGTGGGGGGGGCGTCGGGGGAGGGGTGGGGGAATTGCTTGAAAGCAGGAGTTTGAGATCAGTTAGGCAACATAGGGATACTCTACAAGAATAAAAAAATTAGCCAGGCATGATGGCACACACCTGTAGTAGCAGCTACTCCGGAGACTAAGGCTGAAGGATTACCTGAGCCCAGGCAGTCCAGGTTACAATGCGCCATGATTGTTAGGGACTTGAACTTGTAAAAGTTATGTTTGAAATACTAAGCTTTTGTCTATTTTTCTTTTCCTACAACAAGTGACTTGTTTCTCTCTCCACCCAACTTTTTATTTTGAAAAGTTTCACACCTATATAAAATGAATAGGGAGGGAGGGGGGGGAAAGAAAAATAATGAATAGTTTAGTTAGCACTTGTCAAACTATCCACGTTAGCTTTATCGTTGTCTTTTCTCTACCTGAAACGCATGCATGCATGCTCTCTTTTTTATAATTTGCACACACATGTATACACACAGTTATTGCAATGGCAGGTATGGTACACACATATATTTACATTCACCTAGGTTTTTTACTGAATTACTGAAAGTATGTTGTAGACATCATAACACTTCATCCTGAAATACTTCAGCCTAGGTATCTTAAGAAAAAGAACATTCATGAACAAACCTATAGTGTTACCACACTAAAGTACTTTATATATAGAATTCTTGTCTATTATAGTCTGTATGTAGCTGCTTTTTTTTTTGTATTTGCTTTGATCCTGGATCCAATCCAGGATCATGTGTTATATTTAGTTATTATGTTTTCCTAGTCTCAAAGCTTTAACTTTGTTTTTTGTTGTTGTTGTTGTTGTTTTTTGAGTTGGAGTCTCACTCTGTCACCCAGACTGGAGTGCAGTGGCCGCTCCTGGAGCAGCCTCGACCTGCTGGGCTCCAGCGATCCTTCTGCCTCAGCCTTCCAAGTAACTGGAACTACAGGCGCGCGCTGCCACACCCGGCTAATTTTTTTGATTTATTGTAGGTATGAGGTCTCGCCAAGTTTCCCGGGTGGGTCTCGAACCCACGGGCTCAGGCAATCCACTCACCTCAGCCTCCCAAGGCGCGGGATTACAGGCTGAGCCACCAAGCCCGGCTGAAATACCTACTCTTGCTGATGTGTGAGCCATGCTTACCACCTATGAAATTATGATGTATCTTCAATCTGTTTGGGGCTCTTTATCCTTCCTGTGCCTTCACTGGGTTGCTTTGTTACTGTAACTTTAGGAAAAACTTTGACTTTGGCAGAACAATTCCCAGTTCCCCTTCCTCTTTTTTTTTTTTTTTTTTTTTTGAAGTGTCTTGGATATTTCAGGAGCTGTTCTCTTCCATGTGAATTTTGTCATGTTCCAATAAAAGTCTTCTGGAAATTTGCATTAGGAAGGCATTGCTTCTACAGGTTAGTCTGGTGAGAGTTGTCATGATTTCAGTATTGATCCCTCTCACCCATATATACCTAATCTAGCTGCCCACTTACTAAGTGTCCTTTGAGGTTTTTGAGAAACTTTTTCAAAATCTAACCACAAAGATACTGCATGATTTTTTATATTTTAAATTTTTAAGTGTTTTCTATTAAATATAAAAATATATATTTTAGGAAAATATTGATTTTTGGTTGTTGACAGCTATTAATTCAACAAATGATTATTGACCACTTACTATATGCCAAGCCTTGTGCTGGGCACCTGGAATACACACCTAAGTAAACAGACCCAAACTGATAGTACTTATCCTCTAGGGCATCTGTTACTCTTGTTGAGCCCACACATGTAAAAAAATAATTATTCATTTACTTTAGTGAGAAGCAAAGAATAAGTGGGCATTGTGACTACTCTAGTGAGACAGGATGGACCCCTACCCAAAATTTGGTTCTGATGTTGAGACAATGATGCTACATACACAAACCAACAGAATAAAAGGTTTATTACTCATGTTATGAGTAATACAGCCCAGAGAGCAGGGCAGGCTTCCCAAGCTAGTCCAAAAATAGTTTTAGAGAGGAGGACAAGGAAACTGCTTGGGGTTTTATTGTTATTAGCAAGTGGGACTGGAGTGATAGTGGCCTTGCAATTGTTGGGGCTTGCATGGTTTGAACTTCTGCTAGTACCAAGGAGGAAGCGCCCAGACTTTCTTGTTAGCTTGCCCAGTTGTGAGGTGGAAGGAGAAGGGGAACAGGGTTGGGCCTGAAGTCAGCAATCAATCATCAAAAATGGAATCATATGCTTTATCACGCTTGGTAATTAGAGGGGTGACTTTATTAGGACAAGGTTAAAGTTGGTGGAAAATGATTTACTTTTGTTAGTGAGTTTTGTTATTAATTTGCTTATTTATTTAGAATCAGGATCTCACTCTGTGGCCCAGGCTGGAGTGCAGTGGCATGATCACAGCTCACCGCAGCCTCCAACACCTCTCCTTAGGTGATTCTTCCACCTCAGCCTTCCAAGTAGCTGGGATTACAGTCATGTGCCAACATGCCCAGCTAGTTTTTTTGAGTTTTTGTAGAGACAGAGTCGTGCTCTGTTGCCCAGGCTGGTTTTGAATTCCTTGGCTCAAGCAATCCTTTTGCCTCAACCTCCTGAAGTGCTGGGAGTATGGGCATGAGCCACCATGCCCAGCCTTGTTAATAAGTTTTTTGACAAGTAAAATAAACGTTATTGGTGATCCACAGAGATGGTGGGAGTCATGTGGTTGGGCATGAACTGCTGAGGTCTGGAAACTTAATTTTAACTATGCAAGGGACCAGGCCTGAGTGGATCCCTCTGCCCTTCAGAGGTGACTGCCTGGGAATGCAATTTTATATGAGCTCAGTACAGTCTATAAAAACTATTAATTCTCTGACTGGCCAGATGTGGTGGCTCACACCTGTAAGGTATGAAGATTGCTTGAGTCTAGGACTTAGAGACCAGCCTGGGCAACATAGTGAGACCTCGTCACTACAAAAAAAAAATTTTTTTTTTTTTTTTGAGTTAGAGTCTCACTCTGTCGCCCAGACTGGAGCGCAGTGGCTGCTTCCGGCCACTGCAGCCTTGACCCGCTGGGCTCTGGCGATCCTTCCGCCTCAGCCTTCCAAGCAGCTGGAACTACAGGCGCACGCTACCACGCCCGGCTAATTTTTTTATTTATTGTAGAAATGAGGTCTCGCCAGGTTGCCCAGGCGGGTCTCAAACCCGCGGGTTCAGGCAGTCCACTCCCCTCAGCCTCCCAAAGGCATGGGATTACAGGCTGAGCAACGGAGCCCAGCTCAAAAAAAATTTTTAAATTAGCCAGGTGTGGTGGTGTAGTCCTGGCTACTTGTGAGACTGATGTGGAAGGATCACCCGAGCCCAGAAGGTCAAGACTACAATGACCCATGACTGTGCCACTGCTCTCTAGCCTGGGCCACAGTGTGAGACTCCAACACACACAAACAAAAAAACTATTATTTCTCTCATAAAGTCTTAAAGTACCAGAAATGTGCAGATGGAGTCTAGGCCAGTGGTTCTGATCCCGACAGACTCAGCACACACTTATTTTTTTTAAACAGCTTTATTGAGATATAATTTATATAACATATCCTTTTACGGTGTTTGATTCAGTGGTTTCATTATATTCACTAGCTTGTATATATATCACCACAATTTTAGAATATTTTCATTACCCTCCAAAAAGAATGTCGATACTCATTTGCATCTCCCCCATACCTCCCAGCTCTAGGCAGTCACCAGTCTACTTTCTCTCTTATACATTTGCCTATTCTGGACATTTCATAAAAATAGCCTACACTATGTAGTCTTTTGTGTCTGGCTTCTTTGGCTTAGCAAAATGTTTTCAAGATTCATTCATGTGACAGCATGTGTCTGTAATTTGTTCATTTTTATGGTGACTACTGTTCCATTGTGTGGATATAACACATTTTGCTTATCCATTTATCTGTTGATAGACATTTGAGTTGTTTCCACTTTTTGGCTATTATGAATAATACTTCTGTGAACATTTTTGTACATTTTTTATGGACATATTTTCATTTCTCTTGGGGATTGCTATATAGGTGTGAAACTGATTAGCTATCCTAGCAGGTATGAAGTGATATCCTATTATGGTTTGGGTTTGCATTTCTGTGATGATTAATAATATTGAGCATCTTTCCATTTGTTTATTGGCCACCTATATATCTTCTTTGGAAAAACTGTCTATTCAGGTCTTTTGTCCACTTTTTAAATGGGTTATTGATCTTTTTACTATTGACTTGTAAGACTTCTTTTTTTGGATACCAGTCCTTATCATTATGTTGCTTGCAATATTTTCTCTGATTCTGTGGTTGTCTTTCACTTTCTTAGTGACATTCTTTGAAGCAAAAAAGTTTTCAAGGTCATTTGTGCTTTTGGTGTTGTATACAAGTTTCCAAAGATTTACACCTATGTTGTTTTTTTTTGTTGTTGTTGTTTTGTTGTGTGTTTTTTTTTTTTTTTGAGTTGGAGTCTCACTCGGTCGCCCAAACTGGAGTGCGGTAGCCGAAGCCTCGACCTGCTGGGCTCCGGCGATCCTTCCGCCTCAGCCTTCCAAGTAGCCGGAATTACAGGCATGCGCTCCCAAACGCCCGGCTGATTTTTTGATTTATTGTAGAGATGAGGTCTCGCTGCCCAGGCGGTCTCGAACCCGCGGCTCAGGCAATCCACTCACCTCAGCCTCCAAAGGGCGCGGGATTACAGGCTGAGCCACCGAGCCCGGCTTGTTTTTTTGTTTTTTTGAGTTGGCGTCTCACTTTATCGCCCAGGCTGGAGTGCGGTGGCATGCTCACGGCCACCGTAGCCTCAACCTGCTGGGCTCTGGTGATCCTTCTCCCTCGGTCTTCCAAGTTGTTGGAACTATAGGCACACGCTACCTCGCCCGGCTAATTTTTATTTATTTATTGTAGAGATGAGGTCTTGCCAAGTTGCCCGGGTGATCTCGAACCCCTGGTCTCAGGGAGTCCTCTTGCCTCTGCCTCCCAAAGTGCTGGATTATAGGGTGAGCCACCGAGCCCAGCCACACCTATGTTTTTAATTTGAGTTTTATAGTTTTAAGTTTTATATTTTATGTTTAGGTGATGATCCATTTAGCATTAATTTTTGTGTAATGCCCATATTTTGTGATCAGAATTTTTTAATGCACTTTTAATTTACAGGTAACATTAACTACCCATATAATTTTTAAAATTCTAAAGCCCTTTAAAAATCAATGTAGCCGGGCTCGGTGGCTCAGCCTGTAATCCCTTGCCTTTTGGGGGGCTGAGGTGAGTGGATTCCCTGAGCCCGCGGTTCAAGACCTGCCTGGGCAGCGAGACCTCATCTCTACAATAAATCAAAAAATCAGCCGGGCGTGGTAGTGCATGCCTATAATTCCAGCTACCTGGAAGGCTGAGGCGGAAGGATCGCCGGAGCCCAGCAGGTCGAGGCTGCGGTGGCCGGGAGCGGCCACTGTACTCCAGTCTGGGCGACAGAGTGAGACTCCAACTAAAAAAAAAAAGTCAGTGTAAAGACTCAATAAAAGGGTTGGGCGTGTTGGTTTATGCCCATAATCCCAGCACTTTGGGAGGCTGAGGTGAGAGGATTGCCTGAGTCTGTGAGTTTGAGACCAGCCTGGGCAACTTGGTGAAACCTCATCTCTACAATAAATTAAAAAAAAAAAAAAATTAGCTGGGCATGGTGGCGCGTGCCTGTAGCTCCAGCTACTTGGAAAACTGAGGCGGAAGGATCACTTGAGTCCAGCAGGTTGATGCTGCGGTGGCTGAGAGTGTGCCACTGCCCTCCAACCTGGGTGACAGAGTGAGACTCCAACTCAAAAAAATAAAAAAAGAATCAATACAAGGATAGACATTTGTATTAAAAATATATGTTCTGTATTAAAATGCCTGGTAATAACTATCTTAGAAAATATAAGAAGCAGGCAGATGCTGTAGACTGTATATTTGTCTTCCATGAACTGGATGATGCAAATAGTGGGTAGATGCTGCTGGAACAGTGAATGTTGGAGAAGTAAACACAGACCAGTGAATTAGATAGGAAAGGAAGAGGGATGGTACCTTAGTGGAAGCAGGTTCTAAGCACTTTTGAAGCAAGGCAACTCAAGCTGTCTTATGCATAGGCAAAGTGTCAGTCACTTCCTATGTTCTGACCTGGAACATAGGGACAGTTTATCACAGAAAACAGCTCTGTAGTCCTGAAGTCTAGCATGAGTTGAGACAACATTCACTGTGTAGAAATTCTCAGAAACCACCTTCTCCAATGGCAGTGGGGGAGAGGACAAGTTGTGGAAAGAATCAGTAACTGGGGACTTTAGAAAAGTTTGTATCATGGTCATCTGAGGACAGGGTCAGAGGAAGAGTGGGGGAAGAACAGGGAACCCCCAAAATAACACTAAGATGAATTAAGTTTTACAACAAATTTTTTGTATCATTGTACTGCTAAAATATTAGCATGTAGGAGGGCAAAGATATGAGATATTTTGAAAACAATCCTAATGAAGTTCAGTGAGATTTTTGCATTAAATGCCCCAATTTAATATATTTCCCCTAAGCCTGCCCTAATATCCTGCTGTGTACTTGTGATCATTTGTTACTTTAACACTGAAGCCCTCTTCAAATGAGGATGTCTTAGTCTGTTTGGGCTGCTATAACAAAATACCATAAATTGGATGGCTTATAAACTGCAAAGATTTATTCCTCACAGATGTGGAGGCCAGGAATCTAAAGCAAGGCACCAGATTTGATGTCTAGTGAGGGCCTACTTTCTGATTCATAGATGATGTCCTTCTCCCTGCGGCCTCCTTGTGTCCTCACATGATGGAAGGAGCAAGGGAACTCTCTGGGGCCTCTTTTATAGTGGCACTAATCCCAACCGGGAGGGCTCCACCTTCATGATCTCATTACCTCTCAAAGCCCGTACCTCCTAATACCATCACCTTGGGAGTTAGGATTTCAACATGAGTTTTGGGAAGGAACACAAATATTCAGACCATAGTAGAGTGTGTAGTTGGCCAATTTTTGACAGGAGAGGTAATTTAGAGTGGAGTATGAGTTCATGAATTCAGGGCATTGTCTGGATATTTTGTAAGTTTCTTTTTCCTACATGAAGAAAATTTTCCCTAATGTCTCATAACATGACTGTAATTCCAGTGCTTTAGGAGGCCAAGGTGGGAGGATCACTTGAGGATAGGAGTTCTTGACCAACCTGTGCAACATAGTGAGACCCCCATCTCTACAAAAAAATTTTTTTAAAACTTAGCTGGGGATGGTATTATGTACCTTTAGTTCCAGTTAGTCGGAAGGGAGGGAGGTGGCAGGAGGATTGCTTGAGTGTGGGAGTTTGAGACTGCAGTGAATTATGATTATAGTACTACATTCCAGCCTAGGCTACAGAACGAGATCTTGTCTCTTAAAAAAATAAAAATGAAGTACCACAGATTGATACCTGCAGGAATTTGGTACACAGGATGATCAAGCATCATGTTAGGTGGTCTTGAACATGGTACAAAATCTGACATCCTTGGCCCAGCTTCATCAGATGCTTGCAGATTCCCCTGCTTGTCTTTGTGATAACTTAACACTTGAAGGTACTCAGATACTCCCAGGGGAAGTACTGCCAAGGTGTGAGCTGCACATCAGATTAAAGGAGACTTGTTGCCTTACAGAGGACATGTGCTTAGCATCACTGGTACCTTTCTTGAAGGCTTAAATGTACTTTTTACACTTTATTGAGATATAATTCATATACCGTCATGATTCACCCATTTAGAGTGCATAATTCAGTGGTTTTAGTGTATTCACAAAGTTGTACAACCGTTACCACTGTCTTATTCCAGAACATTTTCATTAGCATATCAGCATCTTCATTTTCTTTTTGAAGACACCTATACCCACTAGCAGTTCTCTGTTTTCCCCTCCTCTCCCCCAGCCCTGACAACCATTAACCAACTTTCTAGCTGTATGGATTTGCCTGTTCTAGACAGTTTATATGAATGAGATCATACAGTATGTGGTCTTTTGTGTATGGCTTCTTTCACTGAACATAATATTTTCAGAATCTGTTTGCGTTAGAGTGTGTATCATTACTTCATTCCTTTTTGTGGTGCAATAATATTCCATTGTGTGGATATATCACATTTTGTTTATGCATTTTGATGGTTTTTTAAATTTGTATTGTTTCCACTTTTTTGTTTATCTTAAATAGTATGCTATGAACATTCACCTATAAGTTGATTTGTGGTCATGCTTGAATTTTCTTGAGTGGATGGATATCTAGGAGTGGTATCTCAGTCCATTTTATGTTGCCAAAAAGGAATACCTGAGGCTCAGTAACTTATAAAGAAAAGAGGTTTATTTAGCCTATGGTTCTACAGGCTGTATGAAAAACATGGCACAGGCATCTGCTCAGCTTCTGGTGAGGGCTTTTGTATTGAGTTAAAACATGACAAGAATGTCAAGGGGAAAGTGAGTGTATGTGAAGGGGTTCCAGACACGAGGGGCAATCTGGCTTTATAATAACCCATTCTTGTAGGAGCTAATCCAGGCCCACTAGAACCAATGCAGTCTCTCAAGAGTGAAAACTCACTATTGTGAGAACAGCACCAGGCCAATCATGAGGGATCTGCCTCCATGACCCAAACAACTCCCACTAGGTCCCACCTCCCAATATGCCACACTGGGGGTTAAATTTCAACATTAGAAACCATAGCAAATGGAACAGCTGGATCACATGATAACTCTTTTAGCTTTTGAGAAATGTCAGACTGGTTTCCAAAGTAGCTGCACTGTTTTACATTTCCACCAGCAGTGAATGAGGCTTCTGGTTTCTCCATAGCCTCACCAATACTTATTACTCTATGTTTTTTTGTTGTTGTTATTTTAATATTGACCATACTAGTGAGTGTAAGGTACTATCTCACTGTGGTTTAATCAGCACATCCCTAATGACCAGTGATATTGATCATCTTTTCATGTGCTTATTGGCCATTTGTATGCCATTTTTGGAGAAGTATCTATTCAGATCTATGGACTGAATGGTTCCCCTCAACATTTATATATTGAAGCCAATATGTTATGGTATTTGGAGATGGGACCTTTGAGAGGTAATTGGGTCATCAGAGTGAAACCTTTGTGTTGAAATTAATGCCCTTATAGGAGGGGACATGTGAGATCCTGAGAGCTTACTTCCTGTCTCTCTGCCATGTGAGGACACACTGAGAAGATGGACACCTGCAGACAGGAAGAGGGCTGTCAGCAGTACCTGATCATACTGACACTCTGATTTTGTACTTTCCAGTCTCCAGAACTGTGAGAAATTAATTTCTATTGTTGAAGCCACCCAGTCTGTTGTACTGGGGGTGCCAAAATAATGTATACACATTTTAAGCAGTGTTATCTATGTATTACTTTTCAAAGTTGAATTGAGTTACAGTAGAATTGTGAAATATGTTGTTCACTCAAAAGATGGTGTTCCTCAAGTGAATGCTAGTATCACCATGAGACATGCAGGGCAGTATTACAATTTTAATACAGTTTTTTCCTTTCTTACAATGTGTATACTTTTTTGGTCACTCTTTGTATATTTATTATAGCAGTCCAAACTAAGATAAAATCCTCTGTCCATTTTTTAAAATTGGGTTGTCTTTTTATTATTAAATTGTAAGAAGTTTATATATCTGGATACAAGTATATAACTATTGCCTTCCATTTGGTGGGTTATCTTGGTGGTGTTTGTCCTATTTCAGTAAAAGACTGTGTAAATGAAATGGACATGCCCTTTGTTTCTGAAGGTTTGTTCCTTTCCCTGGCCCCAAGGCAGTCATAACCACAGCTTTGGTAGGTGTCTTGCCAGGACATTATTATATTTTTAGATCCAAAATATTGTGTGTGTCCAGAAATTTTCCCTAAATGATACCATCCTGTATATGACTGATTTATCTCACTTCTTTTAACTGTACACGCGTACTTCTTTTCAAAAGCCCGCAGGGAGTTGGTTTCTTTTTTTTTTTTCTATTTTTAAGAAGAAAGAAGTAAACTTTATTATTCATCTTTCACAGATTGGAAAGGGGGGCCCGATTCTCAGATACAATTGTGGCCTTGAATGGCTAAGGGTTAGGTATATGTACGAGCCTTCTGGGAAAGGGGGTTTGGGCCCCCGAGGGGTCAGGATCAAAGGAATGTCCAGGACTGTAGATTCTTCAGTCTCTGTAGCGGGGTTTCTTGACATCACCAGGCACCTGCAGTCTGTGTCCTTGAGGTGGTGAGCTGGGGTAGTCACAGTTGGGTGTTAGCAATAAGGATGTAAATATGACTTCCTGTGATATACCGAAGGTCATCACTGACAACTGATAACAAAGTATGAATGCAAGCAGCTGAAAGACAAATTCTGGTACCTGGCACCAGGAAGTCTGGACCAAAAAATGCCACTGTTAGGGTCACACTCTCCCAGCAGGGCCTCCAGAATGTTCGGTCAGGCCCACTGGGGTATGGGTATCTGGTATGCAATCCAGTGCTGCATGAAAGATGCAAAGAATTGCACAGAAGTTAAATTACAGAATATAGGTTAATTAAAAGTAAACGGGGGTGGAGGAGAGAGAGAGAGTGAGTGAGTGAGTCCAGCAAGGCAATGGCCTGGAGTTGCTTTCAAGTCTTTTGTTTTCACAGGATTACCACAGGCCACTCAGGTCCCACTCTACCCAGAAGACTGAGCACAGGAAACATGTCATACGATAGAGTAGCCTCTGGAGGTCTGTTCAGTGGGAGAGGTTCTTGCAGTGTCCTGAAGTGACAGCTGGGAGTGTAGTCCTCCTGATTAGCTGGCCCCTCCATGTTGCTGTTGAATCCTGTGCACATGTCAAGCATCTGAGGTCTTGGCCTTGACTTGAAAGTGAGCAGTTCTAGTGGTTCCCCTTTAGGTGCGATGTTTGTCATAATTCCCTGTGTTTCTAGTTGTTAAGAATTTTCATTAGGAGTTTGAGCTTTCCTTAAGTACTTTCTGAATTTATGGAGATAGAGTAAAGGGATCTATTTATTGCTTTCCTTTTTTTCTTTCCTTCTCCTTCCTTCCCTCCCTTCTTTTTCTTTCTTTCTTGACAGGATCTGTGTCACCCAGGCTAGAGTGCCGTGGTGTGGTCATATCTTGAACTGTACCCTCAAACTCCTGGGCACAAGCGATCCTACTATCTTGGCCTCCTGAGTGACAAGAACTACAGGTGAGCGCTACCATGATCAGCTAAATGGGTCTGTTACTTTGGTCTGATACTAGATTGATCATGAATCTGGGTGAGTTTTTCTCTTACTGCTTTCTTAATTTATTCAGATAAGATGTAAGGGAGCTGTCTTCTACTGTAATCTGAAAATATGGGGAGTTGCATCAATAGATGTTCTAATGTTTTACAAAGTCCTTGCATTTTTAGGATAAATCCAATTTTGCCATTTTGGTAACTTTTATTTATTTATTTTTTTGGCGTTGGAGTCTCACTCTGTCGCCCATACTGGTGTGCAGTGGCATGCTCCTGGCCACTGCAGCCTCGCCCTGCTGGGCTCCAACGATCCTTCTGCCTCAGCTTTCCAAGCAGCTGGAACTACAGGCACGTGCTACCACACCCGGCTAATTTTTTAATTATTGTAGAGATGAGGTCTCACCAAGTTGCCCGGGTGGGTCTCGAACCCGCGGGCTCTGGCAATCCACTCGCCTCAGCCTCCCAAAGTGCTGGGATTACAGGCTGAGCTACCAAGCCCCAACATTTTGGTAACTTTTTACTGTTTCTTGATTAAATCCCCTTTTCACAATTGATACCACTTATGTGGTCCTTCTTGCGTTTTTTTATGGTCACTCTTGCCAAAGATAGATCTCTTTCATTAGCCTTTTTGAATAACATACTTGGTTTTCTTCATTTTCTTAGCTATTTTCTCATTGTCAGTTTTCATAATTTTTGCTATTATTTTTATTACTACTTTTCCTTCACGCTCCTGTTGGTTTAGTCTACAATTCTTTCCCCTTAAGTCTTAACAGTGATGTCACTAATCTTCAGTCTTTTTTAAAAGTCAAACAATTACAATCAAGTTAATGGTAAGCACTAAAAGTACAATTGCATAAAAAGTCTCATGTTTTATGTTTTTTTGTTTTTTTTTTTAACTTTTTTTTATCTGGTTGTTTTGTTTTGTTTTGTTTTGTTTTGTTTTGTTTTGTTTTGAGTCGGAGTCTCACTCCACCCAGACTGGAGTGCAGCAGCATGCTCATGGCCACCACAGTCTTGACCTGCTGGGCTCAGGCAATCCTCCCACCACAGCCTTTCAAGTGGCTGGAACTACAGGCATGCACCACTACGTACGGCTAATTTTTTTATTTATTCATGTTTACGTCCTGTCTCATCTCGGCCTCCCAAAGTGCTCAGATTACAGGCATGAGCCACTGCACCTGGCCCTGAATCTGCTTTCTAGTGGTAGAATAAGGTGCATGTTGTTCTGGAGTGCCACTTAACAGAATGTATGGTTTGTCCCATGAGTTTTTTGTTTGTTTTGAGTTGAAGTCTCACTCTGTCACTCAGGCTGGAGTGCGGTAGCACACTCACAGCCACCCCCGCATCGACCTGCTGAACTCCTGCGATTCTTCCGCCTCGGCCTTCCAGGTAGCCAGAACTACAGGCATGTGCTGCCACACCCAGCTAATTTTTTTTAAAATTTATTTTAGCGAGAAGGTCTTGCCAAGTTGCCCAGACTCGTCTCAAACTTGTGGGCTCAGGCAATCTACTCATCTTGGCCTCCCAGAGTGCTGGGATACAGGCTGAACCACTAAGGCTGGCCTGTCCAATGAGTTTACGAGCAGTAGGTGGTTTTAATGTTAGAGAATCGTCAGTCATATAGTGAGCCAGCAAGGCCATTCTGGGGGCACTATGCTTCATCTACATCCTAGAATGTGTTTTTTGCCATTCATTTCAATAGTATGCACAAGGGGGCAAAATAACCTCAAATTTATTTATAAAAATTGTATATTTATTCTTACATGTTTAAATTCATCACCTTCAGAGTACTCACTGTTTGATGCAATGTACCTGTCAAGATGCTTTTTTCACTGCTCAAAGCAATTTTTGAACTCATTACTTTTGATGCCTTTTAGTGCTTCTGCTATTTTTTGTTTCACTTCTTCCACATCAGCAAAATGTTTCTCTTTGGGGACTTTTTTCATTTGGGGAAACAAAAAATAGTTGCTTGGGGTGAGGGTGGGGCATGGAGGTCATACCTTTTTTTATCAAAAACTGCTAAACACTTAGCATGATGAGGGCAGGTGCATTGTCATGGTGGAAGAACCAGTCACCTGCTTGCCACAACTCAGGATGTTTCTTCTACAAATCATGACACAACCTTCTCAAGACTTCCAGATAAAAACTTTGGTTGAGGTCAGGCTCAGTGGCTCAGCCTGTAATCCCAGCACTTTGGGAGACTGAGATGAGTGGATTGCCTGAGCCCATGGATTCAAGACCAGCCCAGGCATCTTGGCGAGACCTCGTCTCTACAATAAATAAAAAATTAGCTAGGTGTGGTAGCACGTGCCTATAGTTCTGGCTACTTGGAAGACTGAGGCGAAAGGATCGCCGGAGCCCTGCAGGTCGACACTAAACTGCTGTGAGTGTGCCATTGCACTCCAGCCTGGGTGACGGAGTGAGAATCGAACTCAAAAAAAAAAAAAAAAAATCTTCGGTTGATGATTTGATCTGGAGGAACACATTCCAAGTGTACTACAAGGGTACTAGCCTCCTAAAAGATAATTCTGGAGGTTTTTTGGTCCCCCTTGCACAGCTTGTTGGTGACAGCCTGAAGAAAACCTATAAATAGCCCCATGTTGTTGATCTGTTGGAATCTGCAGCTTCAGGACCCACATAAACTTCATCTTTAGTCTTTTTTTTTTTAAGATTAGAAAATATAGTTTATTTAGAAAGTAAATTAGAGAGAGAGAAAAAGATATTCACCTTCCCAAGGTAGGGGAGGGAGCCAAAGCCAAGAAACATGGCCAGGCCATAGCTTGAAGAACACTTGGAGCCGGCTCGGTGGCTCAGCCTGTAATCCCGCGCCTTTGGGAGGCTGAGATGAGTGGATTGCCTGAGCCCGCGGGTTCGAGACCCACCTGGGCAGGCGAGACCTCATCTCTACAATAAAAAAAAAAATCAGCCGGGCGTGGTAGCGCATGCCTGTAATTCCAGCTACTTGGAAGGCTGAGGCGGAAGGATTGCCGGAGCCCAGCAGGTCGAGGTTGCAGTGGCCGGGAGCGGCCACTGCACTCCAGTCTGGGCGACAGAGTGAGACTCCAACTCAAAAAAAAAAGAACACTTGGCCCCAACAGAGTCTAGTAAGGCAGTAGCCTTCTTTTTTAAATATAGTCATTAATGACCAACATTTTCTGTCTAGGAACTGTGTTAGCTGCATTCTCATTTGCCACATGTTTTTTTTTTTTTTTAGTTGGAGTCTCACTCTGTCACTCAGACTGGAGTGCAGTGGCCACACCCAGCCACTGCAGCCTCGACCTGCTGGGCTCCAGCGATCCTTCCACCTCAGCCTTCCAAGAAGCTGGAACTACTACAGGCATGCGCTACCACGCCCAGCTAATTTTTGATTTATTGTAGAGATGCGGTCTTGCCAAGTTGCCCAGGCAGGTCACAAACCCGCAGGCTCAGGCAATCCACTCACCTCGGCCTCCCAAAGCGCTGGGATTACAGGCTGAGCCACCGAGCCCAGCCTGGCACATGTTTTAAGATGTACTATTTTCATCATTGTGCATTTCTAGGCGTTTCCTAATTTCTGTCAAGTTTTCTCTTTGATCTGTGAGTTACTGAGAAATAAGTTTTCTCTCCCCTCCTCCCTACCTCCCTCTCTCCCTCCTTCCCTCCCTTTCTTTCTCAGGGTCTCTCTCTGTCTCCCAGGCTGGAGTGCAGTACAATGGTCCTAGGTCACTGTAGCTTCAACTTCCTGGACTTAAGGGGTCCTTCTGCCTCAGCCTCTTGAGTAGCTGGGACTCAAGCTGTGCACCA
>JAPVLO010003282.1:0-23526 GCA_027257055.1 Cephalopachus bancanus
CCCTCCCAACCAACTATGCCAGTGGTCATTGTTACTATTTTTCTGATGCATTTTACTCAAATTTTAGCTCTTGTTTTTGTTATCCCACTTGCACTGGGTTTCAGCATAAAATTATTTGCTGTAGCAACTGCAGCATGGGAATATTGTGAAAAATTTCTGTTAATACTGTTTTATCTCCTATGCACAGGATGCATTATTGTCCTATTATGTTTACAATAAGTTTAACTTGTTTTCTTTTAACTGGGGAAGCCAAAACTATCCTATACGCTACCTCCATAACATCCTTTGCCACAGAACTGTGTTAACTACTCAAAACCGAACAGGCCCTTTCAACCCAGCTTGAACTGATCTGGGTTCTACTGACCCAGTCATTCTTAAAATCCCACTCTGTCATCTTCTCAACCTCCCTGTTGAATCCCCTTGTGTTCTCATAGTGGCCCTTCTCATGAGGGGAGGCATGGTCAATGCCTCTATACCCAGCTGTAATGCCACTAGCATAGACTTCTCCCTGTATCCTGAAAACCCACTGAACTAGCTTGTAATCAAGCTGATCATTTATTTTGTCCATGTTGGAAGTGTGCCACCATCGCAACTTACAATTAAGGACACAATGATACCTCCCAAATCACCCTTTGGTGAGGTATTAGTCCAGACGCAGATCTAACACAGGTATATATAAAAATCCTTAATCCCCTCCATTATTCTTGGGGAATGCCATCTATTTGGGGCATACAGGCTTATATAACTGGCTATGACCCCAGAGTCATATTCACAATCCAACAGCAAACACTCGCCTACAATGTACTCAGGCAAGTAAGGTCACTAGCTTATCTGGAAAATCCTATATTTAGTTTCCATCAATCTCCTGCTGCCCGATCATGGCAACCACCTAAGCTGACTCCATAAACTCACCCAGGGACACAGTCCCTAATGTTGCCTTCAAGGTCACATTCTCAGATTGGTTTGCCAACTCAACAACCTCCCAGTCTGTTTCCTATCTTGACCCATATGCACCATTTACTCAATGCTACATAGTCACAACTAACTTCGGATTGTTGGCTATGCTTAAAATCTAAACCTGCTTACTATGTAGGTCTAAGGGTCTGTTCTTCTATTATCAGCAATACTTACAAAAATACCTGTGTTCCAAAAAGTGTCCATGTCACCATAGGAAATGTAACTGGAAATGCTTCTTGTCTCGTAACCTCAGATTTTAATCTAACAGCATCCTTGTTTTCTACTATTTGTGTCCCATCTCTTATTGTAATTGTAACTACATCTATGGTCAATGCGACTCCTGCCAATGCCTGTTTTACTTGCCCCACAGGACTTACTACTTTTATTACTGCTAAAATGTTAAACAATGAACCTATGTTATGTATCACTGTTCATATACTCCCTCGGGTATATGCTTACAGCGATCCTGAAGGTGCCCTTTTATTCAACACCCCTGGTCTTCCACCAGCTCATCAGAAACATGTTGTCCCCCTCTTAGTACCTGCCCTATTCAGGCTAAGCATGGCTGGAGCAACCACTCTAAGTACTGCTGCCTTGGTCCAAGGGAAATTGGGCTTAAATAACCTAGCATATGACATAAATTCTGACCTAAGTTTTATGTGATCCGTTATAGACCGACTACATAACCAGGCGTCCTCCAAACGGTGTCCTCCAAAATTGCAGAGGTCTAGGCTTGCTTTTCTTATCTCAAGGAGGACTCTGCGCTGTTCTTAGAGAAGCTTGTGGTTTCTATACAAACGAATCAGAAGATATTAAAAAAAAAACACCCTCTAAAATTTTGGAGAAAATATTGACAGCCAACAAAGAAACCTAAATGCTAAAAAATCTTGGTTGCATTCACTGTTTGACTAGAACACATGGTTATCTAACCTAATTACAAGTCTGTCCAGAACACTCATATTTCTTTTCCTTGGTCGGCTTATAGGTTGTTGTATATTAAACTGGTTTGTCAACTTTGTTAAACAACGAATCAATTCTGTAAAAATCATGTATATTTTTATAACTCCATATTTATGACTGATGAGTCAATAAATTGACTCATGTACAACTAAAAGGGGGGAATGAAATAATCATAAAATAGCTCATAGGAATAAAATAGCTAATGAAATAGTTTAAATAACTTGCTTGGCATAAGTAACTCCATTTGTTTAAATCCTCCGTCTTAGCCGCCTGCCTGACCTAAGAATAACCTCTCATTGTATATGTCTGATTGCTGTAACGTTCCCATGACCACAAATCCCCAGCTTTGTGCCTCTGAACTGATCATACTGACCATTCTTGCTGACCATTTGCAAAACTCCCTAGCCACAAGTTCCATGTGATTGTATTTTTTGTTAGTTAAAACCAGATGCTACACCAAGAAATTGTTAAAACATTATTCCTTGAAAATTTTCCCTATCACATTCTTATAATTTGTTCCTATATTTTGTTCCCCTTTGGTTTTAGTTCCTTCTTCCCTCTCCCCCTTGCTCACCCCCCTGCTATGTAGCTCACTTGGAGATAAAAACTTCCTGCAGCCGGGCTCGGTGGCTCAGCCTGTAATCCCACGTCTTTGGGAGGCTGAGGTGAGTGGAGTGCCTGAGCCCGTGGGTTCGAGACCCGCCTGGGCAGGCAAGACCTCATCTCTACAATAAATAAAAAAAATTAGATGGGTGTGGTAGTGCACACCTGTAGTTCCAGCTACTTGGAAGGCTGAGGCGGAAGGATCGCTGGAGCCCAGCAGGTCGAGGCTGTGGTGGCTGGGAGTGGCCACTGCACTCCAGCCTGGGCGACAGAGTGAGACTCCAACTAAAAAAAAAAAAAAACTTCCTGCAAATTTTACTCAAGCGTCAAAAGTCTTCTGGCATGAGCCAGCTCTTGACTGTGCACAATAAAGTACTCCTAATGTGGAATTTGGCATGCTGACATGACTTCTACTTGCTTACTGGTCATAACATGAGGAGAGTACAGTAGACTGTGTGGAGGAACCTTCCAGAATTGAATTCCCATCAGTTCAGTTTTCCCTCAGTCACCATCTAGGATTGAGCCACACTGGGATGCATCTCACAGTGAGAGTGGTCCCCAACCTTGGGAACAAGATGAAGCTACTGTGTTGCTCCAGCCTCTGTAAACTTTAAAGAGCCACAGAGAATGTGATCTTTCAGGATGGAGATCAAATATATTTTTCATTTGGATCAGAATTATTTGTGTTGTTCTGAGTGTGCTGAGTGTGGGGGATCCTGGGTGTTGGGCCTGCTTTCTCTAGCTGAGTGCTGGTGAATGCAGGTTCAGGGGAAGCAACATCAGAATTCAGAGGGGATTGTAAAAACCTATTCAAGGACTCCGTAAAACCTGGAAAATCACACTTTCTTTTCTCTGTTTTTCAGTTATCCAAGTCAGAGTGAAGTGGCTTAATTGTGGCCACCACAGCTTCTTTTTTTGAGTTGGAGTCTCATGCTGTCATCCAGACTGGAGTGCAGTGGCCGCTCCCGGTCACTGCAGCCTCGACCTACTGGGCTCCGGCGATCCTTCTGCCTCAGTCTTCCAAGTAGCTGGAACTACAGGCATGTGCTACCATGCCTGGTTGATTTTTGATTTATTGTAGAGATGAGGTCTCTCCAAGTTGCCCAGGCAGGTCTTGAACCCATGGACTCAGGCAATCCACTCACCTCAGCCTCCCAAAGGCACGGGTTTACAGGCTGAGCCACCGAGCCTGCCTTACCACAGCTTCTACATGCTGGGATCAAGTGATCCTTCTGCCTCAGCCTTCCAAGTAGGTTGAACTACAGGCATGTGCTACCATACCTGGTTAATTTCTTGAATTGTTTACAGACAACTTGCCAAGTTGTCCAGGTTGGTATCAAATACCTAGGATAAGGCAATACTCTCCCCCCTCAATGTGCTGAGATGATAGGCTTAAGCCACAGAGTCCCTTCAGAATCACAGTATTTTTAGAATGAGACCCAAAATACAAAATAATTTATGTGCAAATTAAACTTTAAGAGGTGGCAGGGCTTGGTGGCTCACACCTATTATCCCAGCGCTTTGAGAGGCTGAGAAGAGAGGATTTCCTGAGTCCAAAGATTCACACCATCCTTGGCAATTTGTTGAGACCTCATTTCTACAATAAATTAAAAAATTAGCTGATGTGTGGTGGCTTACTCCTGCAGTTCCATCTACTTGGAAGGCTGGCGTGAAAGGATCATCTGATCCCAGTAGGTTGAGGCAAAGGAAGGAAGGAAGGAAAGAAGGAAGGAAGGAAGGAAGGAAGGAAGGAAGGAAGGAGAGAGAGAGAGAGAGAGAGAGAGAGAGAGAGAGAGAGAGAGAAGAGAAAGAAAGAAAGAAAGAAAGAAAAAAGAAAGAAAGAAAGAAAGAAAGGTAAAGACAAGATGCTTTGTTAAGTGGTTCTCATTCCAGGCTTCTAATTAGGGTCACATGGCCAGTGTAAAGAAACACATTTTTCTTTGCCCTCCACACAGATTCTATTTGTGTGGATGGAAGCATCCATGGTGTGATAATTAATTGCCTCCATGTGATTCTAAGGTTGAGTCAGAGTCAAGCACAAGGGCTTTCTGATACATTGAGAGGGTCAAATTCAAAAGATACCACCCAGCCTGCTCTGCTTTAGTTTGCTTAGGTATGT
Source organism: Cephalopachus bancanus (assembly GCA_027257055.1). Taxonomy (NCBI): domain Eukaryota; kingdom Metazoa; phylum Chordata; class Mammalia; order Primates; family Tarsiidae; genus Cephalopachus; species Cephalopachus bancanus. The sequence continues at coordinate 4,640 of JAPVLO010003282.1, forward strand.
CAGCGGGATATATTCTCTTGGATGTAGCAAAAATTATTGGTGTTTGTGGCAAGGAGTACACTTGAGGGCAGGAAAGGAGAAACTCACACATTGTCCAGTTTCCCTCTGGGAATGTCATGTTTTTAGAACTTGGAATTCTTTACTATCGTACTTGTGATGGTTTTGCCTTATAAGCTTATTTTGATTAGTTTCTCTTTTTCTTGTGATAGCAAGAGGCTCTGAGAAACACTTCTTCTATACACACCAGAGCCTTCTCTCTGTTTTCTCTCTTTTTGTTTTTAGTTGGAGTCTCACTCTGTCACCCAGACTGGAGTGCAGTGGCTGCTCCCGGCCACTGCAGCCTCGGCATGCTGGGCTCCGGCGATCCTTCTGCCTCAGCCTTCCAAGTAGCTGGAACTACAGGCATGCACTACCATGCCCACCTAATTTTTGATTTATTGTAGAGATGAGGTTTTGCCAAGTTGCCTGGGTCTCAAACCCACCGGCTTAGGCAATCCACTCACCTCAGCCTCCCAAAGGTGCAGGATTTCAGGCTGAGCCACTGAGCCGGGCTTCTCTGTTTTCTCAGTTGCCGTACACAGTTCTCACCATGAATGTATATCCTGCAGTATTATAAATATTCCCTTGTGCTGTGGAACAGGGAGAGGGATGGATACCCACAATTCCCATTGGAGATGGGGTAGATCCTCAGATTCCAGTGAAGGATGGGAGCATGTACTATTTAGGTTTCTCTGGATGCTCCATCAGCTCCAAGTAGGACAGGAATAATCCAATGCACATTTAAACTGGGTGGCAGTTACTGCCCATCATAACTCAGGAAGGCATGAAGAAAGAATAATTAGAGCCGGGCTCGGTGGCTCAGCCTGTAATCCCAGCACTTTGGGATTACAATCCACTGAGGTGAGTGGATTGCCAGAGCCCACGGGTTCAAGACCCACTTGCGAAACTTGGTGTGATCTCATCTCCACAATAAAACAAAAAATTAGCCAGGCGTGGTAGCGCGTGCCTGTAGTTCCAGCTACTCAGAAGGTTGAGGCTGAAATATCACCGGAGCCCAGCAGGTTGAGGCTGTAGTGGCTGGGAGTGGCCACTGCACTCCAGTCTGAGTGACAGAGTGAGACTTCAACTCAAAAAAAAAAAAAAAAAATAATTAGAATATGCTTGTTCTCTAGGATGCTTTTAAAAAAGACAATTTAAATACTGTATAAGAGATTACAGAACATGGACAATAACTGTCAATAAAATTCTTTATGAAATGTATGTTTCTTCATTACTAGATTCAGATTATTATTGACTGTATTTTTGGCCAAAGATATCACAGCACTGATGTTATCCATATGCCTTGGCATCAATATCAATATGTCCTATTACAGCTGAAATTAATTTTGTTCTTTTGATCAAGGTCCCTTCTGACAGATTTTTCCAATATAGAGTGAATTATTTTTCTATATTACCAATAAATACCTGTTGGGAGCCAGCCACGGAGGCCCACTGAGCGTTAAGGATCAGGAAGGGCAGTTGACCCCGAGACCACTAGGATGCATTTGGGAGCTATTGACCCCATTTCCTCACCCTTTCTACACAGCACTAACGAGATTAAGCTCCTGTGAGCTCAAAACATACAAACTCTGAGACCGGGATGAACACAAGCTAACTTTAGAAGCTCATTGCTCCCATTCTTCCACAAACTGCAGTTTTGGCTTTCACACAACTTACAATTCAAACTTGGGTCACATCTAAGAGCCTTACTATTGGTCACAGGCTTCTGGGTCATGATCTTAGGATTTATTGAAGTTGAATAAGGTGTAAATTGTAGAATATAGTTTTAGAAGACAGTCATTTTGTTGAAGGAATGCGGCTGGGTTACTTGCAGGTAGCCCACTGTGAACTTTGGAATGGGCCACATCCCAAACATTCTGGGATGGGCCACTTTAGTTTGTAAAGTAAGTACTTAAGTCTCTATAGAATTGTTTAACTTGGTATTAGTATGAAAAGGGTGTATAGACAGTATAAAAAGGGTATAAAGGCACTCATGGATTAAGGTTTCATGGATTAGGTTATGGGATTATACATGAAAGAACATCTGGTGGGTGGGGAACGCCCCTCACACACCTGACTGTGTATAAAAGACCCATTGTAATTCCCAATAAATGGCTTCTGCACTAGACAGGGGTCCAGTCTCTTTCTCTCTCTTCTCTTTCTCTTTCTGTCTTTCTTCTTCCCCCAATCGCCGACGCCATCTCCACCTTTGAGGTACCCTGAACCCAGCTGGAGCTGGAATATTTAGCTAAACTTGTTATATTTAATCTCAAAAGTCTCCTTTCTCTGATTCTCTTTGCATGTAACTTGCTTTGAATAATGAAGGTTCTCAACTTTGTTTACTTGTCACATAAGCTGAGATAAACTCAGGCTCTGCTATATCGTGAAGGTTTGACACAATATTCTTGAACTAGAAACACTGGCATCACTGGAGGGCTTGTTAGAAATGCAGAAAATGGTTTCTAAGAAGTTGGAGTTTCCTTCTCTTGCTTTCACATCTATTGTTCCAAAGTCTAAAGTTCTCCAAAAACTGTACCTTTTTGATGATCTCCTTTTAATAATTAATTAATTTATTGCCAAATTGCCCATACTGGTCTCCAATTCATGGGCTCAGGCAGTCCTCTCACCTCAACCTCCCAAACTGCTGGGGTTATAGGCATGAGCTACCACATCTGGCCTTATACTGCCATTTAAAAATTGTTTTCTATGTTTTTTTGGAGCAGTGTCTCCCTTCTTTTTCTCTCTTACTGACTTCCTTTGTGTGTGTGTGTTATTATTATTATTTTTTGTGGTGACTAGCCTTGATTACTTTTTAATTTCCTTTTGTGTCCCTTCTATGGGTATTTTATTTGAGTAAAACAGACAGACAAAGAATTAAAAAAAATAAAATAGCCAGGCTCGGTGGCTCAGCCTGTAATTCTATGCTTTAGGAGGCTGAGGTGAGAAGATTGCCTGAACCCACGGATTCGAGACCCACCTGGGCAACTCGGCAAGACCTCATCTCTACAATAAATCAAAAAATCAGCCGGACATGGTAGCACATGCCTGTAATTCCAGTTACTCAGAAGGCTGAGGTGGAAGAATCACTGGAGCCCAGCAGGTCGAGTCTGCAGTGGCCGGGAGCAGTGTCATCCAGTCTGGGTGACAAACTGAGACTCCAACTAAAAATAATAATAATAAAATAAATAAATAAATAAATAAATAACATAAAAACAAGGAATCAGACTTGCTCTGAGATCTTTCCTGTAAGTGCAATGTCCTTTCAGCTCTGATCTCTAGCTCTCATCACAGGCTGGTAGGGTTGTTCACAGCTAGGGTCAGATGCCTCAGACCTGCTGTGAAAGGAGGGTGTATCAAATCTGGACTCAATCAGCTCGCTGCCTGTCATGTCTGCCACTCAGTTATGATCTATCAGTGTCTGTTCTAGTATGGGGGGCTTCTGCCTTTCCAAGTTTGATGTGATTATCTTAGGTTCCAAGTTGGAGACTGGGCAAAGCTGGGCAGGGCAATGCAGGTCTCTGCTTGGTCTCAGGGCTCCAGCTGACCTCTGGTCTTGCTGTGGCTAAAAGCCCAGCAAGGGGAGGCAGAGTATGAGATAGCCAGGTGCTGGAGGTCAGCATGGGTTCAGCTGGCAAAGGAATCCGGAGCTCCATGGTGCTGGCAGTCAATGGTTTGCCCTGGGCAGGGTGGTGGCAGCAGTCACAGAGGCAGGGAGGGGCAGGGTGGTGCAGCCAGCGAGGGAGACTGGAGCTCCACAGGCCCAGGAGCAGAGGGCCACCCCAGGTGGGGTGATGGTGGCAACTTGGAGCAGGGCAGTGCAGCAGGCAAGGGAGCCCAGAGCTCCATGGGGACAGGGGCTGAGGGCCACCCTGAGGTGGCACTGGCAGCTGCAGCGGAGGCTGGTGGGGGAAAGGTAAGAGTCTTTATGGATACTCTCTTTTGTGGAGACTCTCACAGTCCCACGAGTCCCATGGTCATCTTGCCAGAGGTCCCTCTGTTTTGTGGTAGTAAGATTGGTCAGTAAAAAGAAGTACTTACCAGTACATTCTAAATGTTTCACACAGAGAGATGGTATATACTCATTGAAAGACCTAGACCTATGATGAAAGTAGGCCAATTACTCATCTAGATAAAAGGACCACTCACCAAGAATTAGATGTGTTTATAACAAAAATAAGTTGTACACAACCATATAAGTACTTACATAATTTTGTTGGCAAAATTTTCTTTTTTGTTTTTTTAATTTTGTCACCCATTCTCTTCATTGGAACAGAGTTTTACAGAGCTGAACATGGTATCTGAGCTGACAATACGTTATTATTTAAACCATAATTAACCGATGCATGAATGTGATTATCTGATGTGAGAAAAGAGATGTGAAGTCAACAGAAAAATATGAAATTGTAGATAAATAAAAATAAGAAACTGTAACCCATAAAATCATGGATAAACACAGTTGCACTGTTTAAACAGAATCCTTTTACATAAGTACAATTTTCAGCTTTAGATGGACTTCCGTGAAAAGCAGACATCATGAATTGTTAGTATGAAATTAGATTAGTGACATTTAAGAAAACAATGAATTTTAATTACGTATAAAAAATTTGATGAGAAATTTTTAGGACTCAGTATTTAAATGATACTACAGAATCTCCTTTACTGTTATGAATATACTGCTGTTATATTTACACAAAAGGGAAAGTGGTAATTTAGTCTTAAGGAGTAAAGAAAAACCTTACATCTATAAATACTGGAGCATCATGAATATCATAAAATATGGTATGACACACTGATGTATAAAATGAACCATTAGGAATACGTGATATTATTACTCATATACAGGTTGAATAAAGTGAAAGGGAATGCTAATGATAACTTTTTGCATGTGATAAACACAAGAAATAAATATTTAAACAAGAGTGGAAGGTTACTAATCATTTAACTCACCTCTTACATGATATATAAATTAAAGTGTGTTATTTCAGAATTTTTAAAACTAAAATCATATGTAAACTAATATACTGCAAATTAAAAACTATAAGTGAATAGCTTAGTTCTGGTGTTCTGTATAATAAAAGAGCCACAATTATGAAATGATAGTTTAAAGAACAAACGTAACAATAAATTATTTACTATATGATTGGCAATGTTTTCAGTGTACCCACAGCATTAGTTTCTTTTTTTTTCTTTTTGAGTTGGATTCTCACTCTGGACTGGAGTGCAGTGGCACACCCTCGGCAACTGCAGCCTCAACCCACTGGGCTCTGGCGATCCTTCCACCTCAGCCATCCAGGTAGCTGGAACTACAGGCACACACTACTTTGCCCGGCTAATTTTTTGATTTTTTGTAGAGATGAGGTCTTGCCAAGTTGCCCAGCCATGTCTCGAACCCACGGGCTCAGGCAATCCACTCACCTAGGAAATCCTAGGAACACTAGGTTCAGCCTCCCAAGGCACGGGAATATAGGCTGAGCCACTGAGCATGGCTAGCATTAGTTTCTTTAGAAAAGCTATGAGCTGAACAGATATATCATTCTATTTTATAGCAGACACATTTCGGCAAATAAAGTTTAAACTTCTAAGCTTAGTTCACACTAAGAAATAAAATCTAATGTAAAAATACATTATGTTTTTCAAAATTTAATATAATTCTTTGTGCCTTGATAAAATGACTCATTTCAAATTCCTGTAGGATTGTTTGGAAACCTCCATAAAAGTGGGTATTATAATGCAGAAAACATGACATTTCTAGAATCTAGTCTTCCTAGGATTTCTGGATGAAATCCCAACAACTCTACTCCTCCTTTTTACACTTCAGACATGAGGCATAAACAGAACTTTTTAAATGACTTAAAAGAGGAATCCCTAGAAATATGCCCAGATTTTTCCCAAGCACTGAAAGCAGTGAATGAACAATCAGATCATACACTCACAAGACATGAGAAATTTGCCTCTCTCTCTGAATGTACCAGAAGTACACTGAAAAAGAAAGAGAAGGTGTAGGATTGAAGATCATAACGGTAAACAGAAGATGTCTCTCTGTGACAGTAATAGAAATCTGGGCTTCTAAAATTATTCTCACTGGAGACGAGTTTCCCGATCCACATTTTAATGCCTGGCTTCTTGGATATTTGGACCTCACATCTATGTCATAGGCACATGTACTCCCATCTACTTGAGTGTATGACTATTGTCTTTTCTACCTTTATGCTCCAGGGCTCTTTTCTTCCTCCAGAAAGGTGATCAGACATGGCCGGGAGACTGTCTGCTACATGATCTCCCGTTTGCCAGAACAGCACAGTGAGCTCAGGAGAAAAGTCCCAACTCTCAATATCTCTTTCTGGAGAGATCTAGAAGACTGGATCATGTTTTCAAAGTTTAGCTTTTTGTGGGGATATCTCTTGACTGTTTTTTGTCACCCTGACATGGTGTACTGAAGAAAATGATGGCATGTTATGGATAACAGATTTGTGTCTATTGAGTAAAAAATTAATGCTTTTTACAGCACCAGAATATCTGCAATAGCACTTTGGGAGGCCATGGTGAGGGGATTGCCTGCACCCATGGATTTGAGACCATCTTTGGCAACTTGGTGAGAACTCATCTCTAGAATAAATAAAAAAATCTGGGTATTGTGGCACATGGTTGTAGTTCCAGCTACTTGAAAGGCTAAGGAAGAAGGATTGCCTGAGCCCAGCAGGTCGAGTCTGCAGTAACCATGAGCATGCCATTGCCCTGCATTCTGGGCAGCAGAGATTCCAGTTAAAAAAAAAAAAAAAGACAATCTTCAATACTACAGACAGTATAATGGAGAAGCAAAAGACTATGGTGTCTGAAACTGAAACAGAGAACAATCTCTTAAACTCAGAAAACATAGAAGTCTCGATTGGGCACATCGTGAGACCATATTTGAGAAGCACCTAGAATGTATAGCCCAACTGATCAATGATCAATGTCAGCCTTCCCTTGTAAAAAGCAATATCATTGCATAGTGGAATTGGCAACTGAGCTTCAAATTTTCGAGTACATATGAAAGCATATCCCATTTGAGGGAACAGAATAAATTTAAAGAAAACTACACTAAAGAACTGCAGATGTATGCATTACTTGACAAAATTCAAAATAATTATCTTAAACATGCTCAATAAATAGAACGCAAACAGAAAAAAATAAGATCCAGGACATAGAAGACTGCCGGGGTACCAGCCCCGACCAAAGAGGGAAGGGTTAGGACCCGCTCCAGAGAATCCGGATGGCGAGAAGAGACGACTCTGAGGCCATTTCTTCTGGGAACAGTCTGATCAGGACTGAAGCCAAATTTTATTCGGACACCTTCCAACTTATATACCATTTTTCATACCCTCCAGCAGTGTGATAATCACTTGCTGGGGGCGTACAAACTCCATGATGTATATTGCGATTTACAAACTATGCATCACAAGACCATCACAAGACTTGCAAGCTCCAAGCAGGCGTGCCTTACAAATCTCACATCAAGGTCACAGGTGCACAAATACAGTTCGTTTAAAAGTGTCTTCCATAGTGTTCAACAAATCATTCATATTATACTCTTTGTTCTAAACCCTGATTAATACAAAAACTTTCTTAGTTAACTCTAGGTTCAATCCAAGTTCACTGACTCCCAATATTTTTTAACGATTGATATTATCAACTTAACACTATACTATAATTTATAAGTTTACTTAAATGACTTAATTTTTATTTATTCCATTAACCTATTACGATTCAACATAGTGGCCTGTAATTCTACAACAATTAATTCAAAACTTATTTCTTACCATGACTTATATGAGTTTCATGATCTAGTGTTTGGGCTTTAATACTATGCTATATCTCATTAAGCTAATACCTTATCATCAAATCTTATAATTATCATTGACGTATGATTTTAGAATCATAACACTATAATTCTCATTCTATTCTAATAAAACTATGACTTTAACCCAAAACTTAAATCTTTTTTCCTAGTATATTAATACATGGCTACGTGTAAAATTTCCTATTGTCATATGAGAAGCAAAAACTACAGCATTGGGAAAGTTTCGGTATACTAATCAAAGGATCTTAAAATTGGCCTACAGGAACAGGAACTAAAGTCATAATCTGAAAAAAGGAAACTTAAAAAGCTTAAACAAAACCTAAAAGTTTTCTACGAATGCTTATTACTGTTTAAATTTTTCCGATGGAAATTATATCGTCTTAAATGAATGTTTCATCCGAACAAGTCTATTCTAAAAATCAAATAGTGTCTGTCACACTCTTGGATAATGGACTGCACGGTTACTATGGAAATGGCCACGGGCTGAAGCAAACAGTTTCGGCATGTAACGAAACTAGAAAATCGTCCTGAAGAAAAACGCCCTGCCTGGCTAAAAGGCGGGGCAATAAAACTATTATGATAATTTAGTTTCTAATCTTAATCCTAGGAGAAACTGCCTTTGGGAACGAGAGCTGAAGAAAAATGCCCTGCCCGGCTAAAAGGCGGGGCAATAAAACTATTATGATAATTTAGTTTCTAATCCTAATTCTAGGAGGAACTGCCTTTGGGAACAAGAGCTGACTCACCAGTCTACCAAGAATAGAAGTTAAAAAATATCTAGAAAGAAGTAAGACTTAGAAAGGACAAAGTCATTCTGCTGTATAACCTTTCATCAGGCGTACAGAGATTTTACTTATAAGTTTTACTGCCATGTATGCACACTGGTCACTAATCACACGCCAATATTATAGGTATAACTGATATCCTACATCAGAGGCGATCTTCCAGATGGGCCTTTACAGGCCTCAGCCATGTAGCTATAGATGTTGACTCCCAACAGAAGACAAAAAGACAATACAAAAAAAAAAAAAAATGATGAAACAAAAGGCTGTTTCTTTGCAAGGGTAAACAAGATTGATGGTCCCCTAGCTAGACTGACCAAGAAAAATAGAGAAAAAGCCTAAATAACACAGTCAGAAACACAAAAGATGAAGTCACATCTGACCCTGAAGAAATACAAAAGATTATCAGAGACTACTCTGTACACTTGTACGGAAACAAACCTGAAAACTCAAAGGAAATGGAGGAGTTTCTGACATTACACAACCTCTCTATGTTGAAACAAGAAGAAATTGAAACCCTAAATAGAACAATAACAATCCAGGAACCTGAGCCCGTGGGTTCAAGACCCGCCTGGGCAACTTGGAGAGACCTTGTCTCTACAATAAACACACACACACACACAAATCAGCTGGGCAATTGCCCAGGATGTTTCAAAATCCTGGGCTCAGGCAGTGGTCATGCCTCTGCTTCCCAAAGTGCTGGGGTTCTTGTATAAGCCTTGAGCTTGGCTTGGAGTATGAATTTCTATAGAATCACATTTGAAACCTCCCTAGGTTAGCACAAGAGAAAAAAATCCCAGGCTCCTCAAGAACTGTTTCCACAGGAGCAGACCACATTGCAAACCTCATTTTAAGCTCTGATTCCACATTGCCCTGTGTCATCTTCTTCATTCACTCCTACCTACCTGGGGGTTTGGCTAATGTGCTGTGTCTTCAGGGCTCCTTACTTTGCCCCAGACAGATGACCAAGTCTGACTTAGAGACAGCAAGACCTGTTTGATTAGAAAAAAGTAACATGACACTTGCTGGGATTCTCCTATTACAATCCTAGTACTGTGTTCAGAGAAGAATACACTACACAAGATTCTAGAAAATTAATTCCAAATATTATTTTTTCAATAGAACCTTTAGAACATTTCAGAAGAATTTTATTATTGGAGGACCTTAGCTCAGTACTAGTAAATAAAAAATAGGTGGCAGCTATTGGAATTTAAGGTGTGGGCAACAAAATTTTGGTGTTTTTTTTTTTTTTTTTTTTTTTTGTTTTTTAGAGAGCAGGATTTATTGAGAGGACAGGAAAGCTCCCACAGTAAAAGGGTACCCAAAGGTATTGTCAGGCAATATTTTATGCCCGTACATTTCTGGACTTACCACTAATATAGTGTGAACGGCACAGATCAGTTCAAAATAGGGAAAGGTTCATTTCAAAATTGTTGATTCTTTTCTATGCCAACAAATGACAACATTTTGTTTCTTTTTGAGTTGGAGTCTCACTCTGTTGCCTCAACTGGGGCACAGTGGCATGCTGCCGGCCACCGCAGCCTCAATCTGCTGGGCTCCAGTGATCCTTCCACCTCAACCTTCCAAGTAGCCAGAATTACAGGCATGTGCTACCACATTCAGCTATTTTTTTGGTTTACTGTGAAGACGAGTTCTCACCAAGTTGTCCAGGTGGTCTCAAACCCATGGACTCAAATCCACTTGATTCAGTCTCCCAAAGTGCTGGGATTGTAGGCCGAGCCACAAAGCCTGGCCAAGAAAGTTTTCATTGAAAGCAGGAATCTGTAACTCATTTGTGCAAAGTAGAAGCTCACAAAAAATATGCTACAAAAGGACACAAAATCCTTAGTATGGAAGATAAATTGTTTCTTGAGATTGTCCTCACCCAGAAACAGCAGAATCCTATGGGTTCTCTAATATCACCTTCTTGTACAAAATTCATTGAGCAAGGTCTAGGCATTCCCACTCTTCTGGAGAGAATTCTATGGTCACATCTCTGAATGTCAATAGCCCCTGAGAATGACACGTATTTATCAAGTGGCCATGGGCTCTAGGTTAAAGCAGAGAGTAATGAGAACAGGTTTCAGCTGATGGGACAACTGGAATTTACCAATAAGTCAATAATAGTTAAGCAGAGATATTCTCTGAGTATATTGTCTGAGTCATAAGTATGGAATAAAATCCACTCATCCAGGGTCAGTACTTTACTTTTGTGAGTAATACAATACACAATGTGAGTACTGACAGAGGCACGTAAATTTTTTAGTGCTATATTTACATTATATAGAATAATTGTAGTATTGACCAGGATGGAAAACTCGTAGGGAGTTAGAAGATCTTCATCAAGTTTAAAGGTGTACAACAATGAATTGAATATTTTGCTAAAATGCAGCTTCTGATTCAGGAGATCTGGGTAAACCTGAGTTTCTGCATTTTTATTTCACTTACAGGGCCTCACATTGTTGTCCATGCTGGGTTGCAGGGGCATAATCACAGCTTATTGGAACCATGTCCTCCAGGACTGAAAGGATCCGCTCTTCTCAGCCTTCCAAGTGACTGGAACAAATGAGTGTCACGTGCAAGGCAAAAAGACAACACATCAGTACTGTGATATTATTAACCAAAAAGTTTGTACAGTATAATCATTATCTAATAATGAAGAAACAAACATTTTATGCAAAATTTCGGTTACAGATATCTTCAGTGATTTGTAACACTCAGCACATTGATATTGTTTTTTTGTTCAGCACCCTAGAGAGCAAGTCTCTTCTAATTTTTCTTTATTCTGACCTTCCTGAATTATTATGGTCAGTAACTGCCACCCTGCTTAAATGTGTATTTTATTATTCCTGTTCTGCATGGAGCAGATGGAGCATGCAGATTGAACCTTGTAGTACATGTTTCCATCCTTCACTTGAATCTAAGGATCTATTCCATCTCCAATAGGAATCTTGGCTATTCATGCCTTTCCATGTTCCACAGACACAAAGGAACATGTTTAATACTGCAGGTCATACATTCATGGTGAGAACTGTGCATGGCAGCTATGGAGCCTAAAAGAAGAAAAAAAGAGAAGGCACTGGCATGTGAGGAAAAGTTTTTAGAGCCCTTGAATATCATAAAAAGAACAAAAACGAGTTAAACTCATTAGGCAGGACAATCATAAGTAGTAGTCGAGGTTTGCAAGATCTAAAATAATGACAGTACAGTAGGAAAAGAGATACAGTCCCTGACCTAGGTCACCTTTACCTGGGAACCAGTCATTTTTGCCTTTCACTCCTCATCTTTCTTCGGCATTTCTTTTCAGTTGAGATTACCTGGACAAGTCACATCTACATTTTGAAAATATGCCTTTTAAAATTAAGTTAAATAGATTTTATGAGTCTGAGTCTCATTCTATAACACAGGCAGGCGTGATGTGTCTCCACACAGCTTATCAGAACCTTGACCTCCTGAGCTAAACAGATTCTTCCATCTCAGGCTCCCAATCATTGGAACTACAGGCATGTATGACCACTCTTGGCTAAATTGTTTCCGTTTTTATAGCTATATGGGTGTGCTCTGTTGTCCAGGTTGGCCTCAAACTCCTGGGCTCAAGTAATCTCCTCTCCACTCTGTCCCCCCACCCGTGGATAAAAACCAGGGATAAAAAACAAAAAAAGTCTTCAAGTAAAGAGGGGTCTTTAGTACGCAGGCCTCTTATCTTCTTGCATTTAATGGTTCCCTAAATAAAGTCATAGACCCTGTTCCAAATCCTTGTTTTGACTTTGGCTGTCCCCCCAGGCAGAACCAGGTTTGGATCTGGTGACAAACTGCCAATGACCCTTAAGACTTGCCCTTGGGATTTCCACCTGGATATTCCAGATCAGGCAGCTGCGGGGTTGTCACCCACCAGCACCTCTCTGTGGTCGGCTTCCCCTTATCTCTTCTCCTTGCCTTTCCCCCTAGGCCTTCCTGGGACCCCACACCAGGAGCCCTGACTGGAGCTTAGGGGTTCCCCATCCGCTCTGGGTTCAAGAGAACTCCTAAACAATGTGATGGACCTCTATTTAACCCTTTGGGGTTGATAAAGGAAAGCGCCCGGACCACAGCTCCTCCCCCTCTATGGTCCCCCGATGCAGGTCAGACCCCCCATCACAATCCTGGGTACCGCACATCCAGAGCGCAATATTGCCTGGAAAGGCTTCCTGTAGGGCGAGGTCACCATTGGGTCAGAGGACCCTGGGGACCGGACCAGCCCCACCCAACACAGAAGTGACTGGGGCCGAGCCTCCAGCTGAGAAGCATCCAGGATCATAGCTGAGGGGGAGGCCGGTCTGCCACAGTCAGGTCATCCGGATCCATCCTACCTCCGGTTCTCGCACCCGTGTATATAATCACCACCTCTCGGTTTATGGTTGTCCCAGCGTCCTCCCTACGAACTCCCTGAACCTGCATGTCACAGGGTGAAAAAGACAAAAGCAAAGACAGGCGATTCTCTTTGAGATGATCCAGCACTTATGCAGGTGCAGGATACAAAAAGCTTAGTCAGAGTCGGGAAGTTGCCCCCTCACTTCCGGAACCTCTCTTATTGGCAGTTTCCGAGATAGCATCCACTGATTGGATAAGGCCACAGGACACTACGCTTCAGCTCTTCAGTGACAACATATGCGATCAGATGGTGTTGCTGGAGTCAAGAAAAAAAAAGCATGTTTTTGCTTGTAGCATTTTAAGGTTGAGTTGCCTCCCTGCAACGAATGTTGGGGTGAGGAGCAGGATGTGGTGCGAATCACGGAGCATGCTGGAAACGCTGGCACAGGAATGGCTACTGAAGGCTTGATCGCTGTGCTGCAGGACACCATCCCAGTCTGCAGAGGCTGCAAACACTCCAATGTATCCTGTGAGTAGTTTCAAGGTGAGTCCACATTGTTTGCCCTGCTGGGAATATCCACATCCACCAGTGACATGTTGGAGAAACTGGCCGTTGCCACACCCAAGTACCAAAGAAATAAGCAGTCCTAAATAATAAAAAGAAAAATAATAATAATAATTAAGAGAGGGAAAAGAAAGAAATTAGGCCCCCCACATACTCCTGTTTGAAAAGAGTGTAGGACAACCCCTTCTGGTCCCCTCCCACTGTGGGAGCTTTTCTGTTCTCTCAATAAATTCTGTTTTTTTGTTTTTTGTTTTTTTTAAAAAAAGGAGAGTGTAAGAGAAAAGAGAAATATACACAGATACGAGAAGTCCACAAATCCAGATGATCTCCCTGCTTCTCAGACTACTAAAGACTCTAGGCCGGGCTTGGTGGCTCAGCCTATAATCCTAGCACTTTGGGAGACTGAAGAGAGTGGATTGCTTGAGACTGGGTTTGAGACCAGCCCCCGGTTGAGTCATCAAGTAATAAAGTTTGATGGGTTCCTAAAAACAATCTCATTTTATTCCTACTAAACATTTTATAATTTTTTTAATGTCTACAAAATTTTTTAATAATCCTTCATTTATTTAGAATGAATTTTTCTACAAGAAAATATATGAAATATTTGTATGCAATAAAGATTGTGTGTTGTGGTTTTCCTCAGCCAAGAAAAGCACATTATAATAGTTTTCTATCACCTTCCTGGACATAATCTGCTGGGCAGGAGCCTAGGCATTTCCACTTTTCTGTAGAGTATTCTATGGCCACATACCCAAATGCCAACATACCCTGAAATCAAGAACAAAGCAAACTTACCAAGGGGCCATGGACAGAATTGTTAACTGCAGGTAAAATGGGAGGGTAAGAAGAACAGGTTCTAGCTTCTATGACAGTGGGAATATCTAATAAAATCATTTTTAACACAGAAACATTCCCTAATGTATTCTTTGACTTCGAGGAAATGGAATGAAATAGAATTTGCACAGCTAGTGCAGACACTATAATTTTGTGAATGATATGATATAAAACTTAGGCAAAAACAATCATGTACATTTTTGAGGGCTATATTTTCATCACACAAGATAAGTAGTATATGTTGCTCAGATAAAAAAATAATAGAAGGATGACTGTACATTTTAATGTGCCCAGCAAGGAAATTAATAGTGTTAAAAAGCAAAATCTGATTCGGGAGACCTGGGGTAAAAGCTGAGATTCTGCCTTTATTTTTTTGAGTTGGGGTCTCTTATCCATTCTGGCATGCAGTTATTCAATCACAGACACTACAGCCTCTACCTCCTTGGCTGAACAAATCTACACTGTTCAGCCTCCAGAGTGGATGGGTTTACTGGAATGCACAACCACACTAAGCTATTTTTTTTATTTGGGGTAGAGATAATGGCTGGGTATTGCAATTATTCTCCTGCCTCAGCTTCATAAAGTGCTGGAATGACAAGCAAGAGCAATTGTGCATGCTCTGACTTTACGCACTTCTAACGAGCCCGGCTTCAATTTTCTTTTATTTTTATTTTTTTGTCTACAATATATTGTGGGGTACTGACATCATTTTCACTTCTTTTTTGGGGGGGTCAGAGTCTCACTCTGTTGCCCAGGCTGGAGTGCCTTGTCACGCTCATACTCATCAGCAATCCTTCTTCCTCAGCCTTCCAAGTAGCCTCTCACACCATTTTCTACAATGGCAGTCAATACAGTGCACCTGCTAGTGCAAAAAAAAAAAAAAACCCTTATGGAGCAAGTAGTACTTACTTGGGTTGTTAAAAATGGCCCTCTACTGGGCATGGGTGGCTCATGCCTATAATCCCAGCACTTTGGGGAGCTGAGGTGAGAGGAATGCCTGAGCCCACAGATTTGAGACCAGCCTAGGTAACTTGGTGAGACCTCATCACTACACTAAATCCAAAATTAGCCGGGCATGATGCCACATGCCTGCAGTTCCAGCTTCTTGGAAGGCTAAGATGGAAGGACCACCTGAGTCCAACAGGTCGATGTTGTGGTGACCACAAGAGTGTCACTGCACTCTAGCCTGAGTGACACAGTGAGACTGAATAATAATAAGAAAACCAAGAAAGCAAGATTATTCACTTTACAAGAACTTGAATGGACTTAGAGTCTATAATATAAGTGACTGAGCCAGGTACAGTGGCTCTTGCCAGTAATCCCAGTACTTTGGCAGGTGGAAATGAGAAGACTGTCTGAGCCCAGGGACTTGAGACCAGCTATGCAACTTGACAAGACCTTGTCTCTACAATAAATTAAAGAAATAAAATTAGCTGGGCATGGTGCTGTGTTCCTGTAGTTCCAGCTACTTGGAAGGTTGAGGTGGAAGGATCGCCTGAGCCCAGCAGGTTGAAGCTGTGATGATGAGAGTGTCACTATACTCCAGCTTGGTTGAAAAGAATTTTTAAAAAAGTCAGGCTCAGTGACTCAGCCTGTAATCCCCCGCTTTGTGAGGCTGAGGTGAGTAGAATGCCTGCCCCGCATTGGCCCCTCCGGGGCAATTGGAAAACCCTCATCTCTACAGTAAATCAAAAAATTAGCCGGGCATGGTAGCGCGCGCCTGTAGTTCCAGCTACTTGGATTGCTGAGGCAGAAGGATCACCAGAGCCCAGAAGGTCGAGGCTGTGGTGGCTGGAAGCAGCCACTGCACTCCAGTCTGGGCAACAGAGTGAGACTCCAACTCAAAAAAAGAAAAAAAAAACTCAATGATGTATCACATAAACAAAGATCTGAGTACTACATGTACTCACTCATAAATGGACCCTGAACATTATTCAGACTACCATAAGACAGTTATTGACAGTATTGAGACACTGACCTGGGAGTGGGAGGACATAATATCAGTAAAAGTACCCAAATTTTACATGTACAATGACCACTTATAACCTAATCCTGAAATGTCCCCTATATTTTAAAATAAAAATAATCTAAAAAAGAAAAAGAAAACCACAGAAACCTGGTTTCCCGGGATGAGGACAATGTCAACTCACAATTTCTATCCCATACTAAGGATCTCATGTCCTTTCTTTGTAGAACAATGACATTTTTTACATTTGAGTAGAAATGTAAAAATTTTTAGAAGCATTGTATCAGCATGTTAAACATTCCACCATGATCAAGCTCCCTTTTCAGGAATGCATAGGAGATTCAGCATTTGGAAATTCATCGATACAATTAGTCACATGAATAGAATCAATAAGAAAGTCAAATATTTATGAAACACATAAAAAACAATAGAAATGAAAGTAAAAATACATTTTGGGGATAAACTTTAAATGATATCATTAAGTCAATAATCCTCTCATTATTTTATCAATTGAGCTTGATAATGACAGACACCAGCTGTTTTTGCTCTGGAGAAAAAATTTCTGCACACAAGAACATTAAAATCAGAAATCTATTAAAAGTCTGTAAATATAGGAGGATATCATAGATAATAAAGACTTGAAAAATAAAAGTGTGATAGTGAATTTTAAAAGACTGAGAAACCAAAAGGGAATGCAAAGTTTAAAAGTATATATGCTGATACACTATACAATCAAAGTTACAGTGGTGGAAGAGAAGCAGTGACTATGCTGTGTCTCACTGGAGACTGAAACTCACACATGTGCAGAGACTTTTTCTTTCAATATATTTGCTTCCTGTAGTTCTTCCTTCTCACCCATGTCAAAGAGAGGTGACCCAGCCCTTCTGAGTGTTCAGTCTTGGGGTCAGTGTCTATGCACGATCAGTACTTTTTTACAAATCAGTTCTGTTAAAAGAGTAACCAATATTATATGCAATGGAAACTAGATGATTCTTAAATTAGTCATTTTGGAAGCACAGAATTATGTTACATTCAAGAAAAACTGCACTTTTATTATATCAACTATTCTTAACTTTGACGTTGCCAATGACACAGTTTCTGTAATTCAGTGTCGATTTGATTCTCCCGAATTATGTCCCTTACTCTTTCAGTTCCATGATATCTTCATACAGAAGTATGGATTTGCCTTCTTAAAGTATGCTTCTTAGAAGCTGCTATTGGTAATCAAATCTCTCAGGTATTTCATATGGAAAATATTTCTTTTTTCTGTTCTTTAAATATATCCAATTCTACCTTTAATAATACTTTATATCAGCATTAATAATACTAGTTTCTCTGTTTTCAAGAAAATGCAAATTTTGAAATTACCCTTAGAGGTCTTAGTGTAGCTTTGTTTTGTAATTTTAATTTTTATTCATTTATATACTTCTGTTTATAATTTATATACTTTTTTTTTTGAGTTGGCATCTCTCTACCACCCAGGCTGGAGTGCAGTGGCATGATTATGGCTCAACCTATGGATGCAGGCAATTCTTCCTCTACACCTCCTGAGTACCTGGGGACAACATGCACCACCACAACCAAAAAAACTTTTTTTGTTATTTTTTGTAGATATGCGTTGCCCAGGCTGCTCTCAAATCCCTGCACTCAAGACATCCTCCCACCTTGGCCACCCAAAGTATTACAAATAAATTCCTGAGCCACCATGCCTCGCCCCTCACTGATTTTAGGTGTTTTCCTCCTTTGTGGTATTATGCGGTTTGACTAATATTGCTTTTAATAGAGTTTTATTTTTCTATTTTTGACATACTTTATTTCCAAATTTAGGAATTTACGTCTGGTTTTTAATTATTTTACAAACTCATAAATCATGAAATCTTTGAATATGAGCTTTTATTTTTTTCACATATTTTACTTAAACCACTACATAAATATTTGAGAAAAGTTTCATATCTTACATTCAAGTCACCATTGATGTAGAACTGTAATCGTATTACTCATCACTTGCACTTTGACACTTTAAGTATAAAAATTGTACTCAATATTTCTTTTTTTTTTGAGTTGGAGTCTCACTCTGTCGCCCAGACTGGAATGCAGTGGCTACTCCGGCCACCGCAGCCTGGACCTGCTGGTTTTCAGCAATTCTTCTGCCTCAGCCTTCCAAGTACCTGGAACTACAGGCACGCGCTACCACGCCCAGCTGATTTTTTTTTTTTATTTATTGTGGAGATGAGGTCTCGCCAAGTTGCCCAGGAGGGTCTTGAACCTGCGGGCTCAGGCAGTCGACTCACCTCAGCCTCCCAAGGTGCGGGATTATAGGCTGAGACACCGAGCCCGGCTTGTACTCAATATTTCAACTCAGTAGAGTTTGTATCAGCTCAATCTAATTTTATGTTTATCCCATACATTTTATGTTATTGATTTATTATATTTATCATTTCTTTAGTTTGGCTGTTTTCCAAATACGGCTACTCATGCATATACTGTCTTGTTATTTCCACATCTATTTTT
>JAPVLO010003283.1:0-23817 GCA_027257055.1 Cephalopachus bancanus
TCTGGGTGCCACCATTGGCACAAGCTTTACCGTTGGAAAAATTTTGATTCGTCAAAAAAGCCACTCCCTTCTCTCTCCCTCCCTGAGGAACAGTCCCCACCAAGTCCCCTCTCACCGGGTGCCTCATCCCAGTCACTGTCCTCAGAGGAGGAGGAAACCTGAAGGTCTTCACACAAGACACTCACAGCGACACGGGGACAGTGTCCCTCAGACTTCCCTAAGACGTGAGGGCTCTCAACAGGAGAGGCTGGCTTCTCAGGAGGGTGGGATGAGGGAGCCGTCACGAACCGGGAGCTCCACCAGCTGTTGTCCAATCTCCTGAAGACCATGCTGAGGGGCTGGCCCGGACCAGGGCTGGGTGACGGATGGCGGGACAAGGTGCAGGCCTGGAGAGTATGGGGGAGCGGTCTGTTGTGTGCAGGTGGCTGGTCAGTGCAGGGCAGCTGGGATGGCATTCTTCTGATCCCTTGTAGTGACACTGCTGGCCCAAGTCCAGTTGCGCTTGGCAGAGGCCGAGGAGTCGGCAGAGATCCCAGTCTCGGCCTATCAACGCTCTTTTGTGGAGGCTGGGACGAGCCGAGCCTTGGTTTCTTTGGGGGATTCTGGCAATTGTGGATGGGGATCTGGGCAGATCTCTTGACTGATGTCCTGAAGCTGAGATTAGAATATTGACCGAGGCCGAGGCTGGCAGGAGATGGGGAGTGCTGTGACATCACATCAGGACACTTGGTCTGTGCCTGGGAGTGGAGGACCTGGCCGAGTGCAAGGGTCCTGGAGACAGGCTGGGGGACTTCAGGGGGGCAAGCTCTCGGCCTGTTGTCTGTCAGCAACAGGAGAGAAGAGGGTCCCGGCCCCAGAGCTTGAATGCACACTGGGGGGTGTCAGTGATACCCACAGCCTGTCCTTGGTCTGGCCCAACACTAGAGCAGGAGCCGAGCCCAGATCTTTTGAGGGGAGATGCTGATCGGCAGAGGGAGCTCTCGTCAGACCTCTTGACTGGTGGCCGACTAGTAAGAACAGGGTCTGGGCCTGGCCGCTTGTTGGTTGTGTGGACGGGCGCTGGCCTGCTTGGAATCTGCAGGAAAAGAAAACACACACGTGAGGAATTACTCTCCACCAAGTCAAAATGAAAATCATCACCTAAAAGGATAAGGAGCATATAACAGGAAATAGAACAGTGGAATTAGGACCAGCGGGCATTTCAATGTGATTGGGTTATCAACCTCAGTGACAACCAGTATCGCACACGTTAAAATATGGACTCAGTATATTCCTGTCTCAAAGGAAAACAAAAAATGTCTGAGTATTGTCTCTGGCTTGCTAAGTTGAGAAAAGCGTTTCTGTTCACTCTTGTATGGAGTGCAACTGGCTAATGCTCTCATTCGGGCAGGCTGATGGCTAAGGAGATTTGACGAAAATTTTGGGAAATATTTATCTCGTCAATTTGCATGATCCTGCCTGTGGGATTGTACCTTTTGGAGGCTTCAGATTTAACAATTTCCACAAGCCTCCAATAGCCAATTGGAAACAAGTGTAGAGGTGATTATACAAAAACAAAGAAAATGTTAAAACAGCCCTGAGATGTGCACAAACTGACATCCAATGGGCTTGAAAGGATGAGGAACTACCTTCACGGAGAAAACAAGACATTTCTTTTTTCCCAGGTGCTCGACACAGAAGGGGCCTATAACGAAACACACCTGGTTTCCCAGGAGAGCCAGGAGCAGGGAACAGGGCTACACTCACCCTCAGATAGCCACAGGATTCTGTCACTTCCTTCCAGTCATCCAGCGACCTCTCTTGGGGGTTTTCCCAGGACATTTCTGGGGTGGAGCCTTTCCCTCCTTCTCTTCTTGCCTGCAGAACAAACAGTGATAAGTTGATACACCCTGAATTCCTGTCTAAGGCTGAGAGAAACCTGACCAGACCCAGTTCTATTTAGAGTTGGTAAAGCAGGGTTTCAAGTCTTAAGAGCTTCCTAATTCTCTGCCTCCGTCAAATCCTTCCTCTATTGCAGGAAGCCCCTCAGCTTTTCCACTAAGGACTTCCAATAGGACTCCTCTGCTTCTCTGTCAATCATGTACAAAGACCTAAATTTGCCCTGGCCTCACTCTTCTGTGAAGCTTTTTTCCCCCCATGCATCTTTTGAATTAAAATAAGCTGCTGGGTGAGGAACCCTGGAGGGTGTGGAGCTGTTGGTGATTTCTCTCCAGTTTCCCTGTCCTCACCTGGGGGTGGGTGTGCACTTGGTGGGAGGCGGAGACACCCCTTCCTTAGGGGGTGGTGCCCAGGGAGGGGTCACAGCCTCTCACCTCACTTACCTTAGTCTCTGGTCCTTCTGTCTCTTGTCCTTGTTCACGGGTCCTGGGTTCTGGAGGTGCTGGGGCTTCCTAGGCTCAAGGTTCTCCTTCCGCTTCCTGGAGCCCAAGGGCTGAGGGGCCAGGGATCCGGCCCAGGATTTCATGGGGCACCTTCGGCTTCTGGCCATGTGTCCGAAGGCTCCACAGTCCTTACACTTCACCTGGGGGTGAAAAAGAGACATCAGTGAACTGGAAAAAAATCACACGCCACTTTCAAAGGGAGTATAGAACAGATTTTAATCCAGACGGAAATATGGCTCGTAGGGAGGGAACATAGACATGCGGCCCATTCGGTGCTGGGATAGACAAGAGAATCTGTCCCTTCCCAAAGCTCACGTTAGGGAAGTGTGCCGGGAAGAAAGGCCCAAGGTGCTCAGGGTGAGGATAAAGACTCAAGTTCACCCACAGAACGAAACCCGGCTACACACGACGCTGACGGGAAGGGGGGTCGCTCCGAAAAGACCTGGCTGCCCCTGGGGAGGTCTCAAGACAGGACTTGCTTGGAAGGTAAAGAAACTTGGGTTTGGTGCAAGACGTTCCGTGGCCAAGCCCAGTCCCTGAGTCTCCTGTCACCCCCCTGTTTCCCAATGGAGCCATGCCTCCACTCACCCTGGGGTCCTCCTCGGCGGGTGGGAAAACCCCCCTCGGCCCCACGGGTCCCCTCTGCTGCCTCTTCGGGGTCTGGGCTTTGATGACCTGCCTGTTCTGGTGTCGTGGGCCATTACCTGCCATCCTCATCTTTTGCAGGTCCAGCTCCATCCTCCGGAGGCGATGATCTTGGATTCCCTGAGAACGGAAAATGACGTTAGAAAACTCGTATTCACACAGAACCAATAACTCGTCTTGCAGTTCTTCCCAATGTGGTCGTGAGGAAACCTCACCGTTAATTAGACAAGCCCATTGTTTGCGAGGCTGTTTGTTCCCAGGTCGTTCCTCATCTGTCCATGAATACCCAGTCTAGGATAGGTCTGTGCCTTGGGACACATGGCTTACTCATAGTGAATTTAGATTTAAACCCAGAATGACTGATTCTGGAGATTTTGGTGGGTCCATCACAACTCATCCTATTAAGGAAAAGAAAGACAGTATCTCCCCAGGCTTAGAAAGAAATCAAAGGTATGGGTAATTGTATCTATAACTCTTTGACATGTATATTTGAAAATCGGGAATAAAGTGTGCTTTTCAAATTAAGTTTTGAATTGCCACTTTTGATTCTAAAATAGGCAATTTTTGAACACATATCCCATAGAAAAGTTGTTTTCCTCCCGATTAGACTGGGAGTTCTTAGTCTGTTCTGTTTTATTTACTGCTTTCTCTTCAACACTGTACTATAGTCTTTGATAAATGCAAAATGAATGGATTAGAACTAAGGATGAACAAGTGAAATATTTAGAGCATACAAGTCCAAAACCAGTCTATATGTCTCCAAACTGTTTATCTACTTCACCGCAAAGTCAGGATGCTGGGGCACATCTCCTTTGCATTTTAGGCTTTGTTTCATAATTGACACTATGACTGAAGTACTTTGCAGTCTCTGCTCCAAGAAATGTTGTTATAAAGAACAAATTCTTCACCCGCCAACTAAAACCACAAGGTTATAGATTTCTTTTCTGAGTGAGCATCCAAAGAACAACTTTGTAAACAAAACCCACCTAAAATGCAGACATCCTTCCGGCTGCCAGCAGGTTCTCAGATGTGCAGATGCTGAACAAACTCTGCTGGACACAGTGCAGCTCTCAGGACATTTGAGGAGGGGCAGAAAGGGACCTGTGCTCTGCAGGGGGCTTTGATACTGTCTGGGGCGGGTGCGTGGACACCTGACCTAATCTAATCAATATATGCATTTGCATTTCCTGTAAACAACTCTCTCGCTTTTTGGGGGGTGGGGAGAGACCTGTTGCCCAGGGTGGTCCTTCACTCCTGGCATCAATGGGCCCTGCAGCCTAGAGCTCACAAAGCACAGGGGTTACAGTCGAGACCACCCTGCCCAGCAATAAACAGCTCTTCACGAAATGCACTCTAACTGCATATTTACCTTGCAACAGTGTTAAAAATATGTATGTACACCTGCGTGATTTTAGGAATACACATTTTCTGTCAGAAAAGTAAACATTTGTGCATATCTCATTTTTTGGTGGTCAAATATGCATAATGCAAATGTGCTGCCCTAATGAAATTTCCGTGTGGATTTCGGCCTGCAGGCCCTTCACCCCGAGGTGCAGCCGTCCCCTTCCTCCAGCTCAGAACTTCTCATCTTCCCCAACCTTCGCTCTGTGGCCAACGAACACGAACTCCACACTTTTCCCTCTCCGAAGCCCCCGGAAGCTGCAATTCTCCTTTACGTCGCCATGATTTGGACTGGCTACTTTATCTCCACTTGTGACTCTAAGGATTGTTCCTCAGATGTCTCAAGACAGATACATGAAGCATCTGTCAGCTTCACTGCCATTTCTATGTCTTTGTGTGGCTGCCCTGGCTGACTGTTGCAGCCTCATGTGGGCTGATAATTGTGCTCTTAACCATTTATTCGCCATGTGTCATCTGCAAACAGACAATTTAAGGCATGGTTTCTCTTTCATGGGAAGGGAGAGAGAGCCATGGAAATGCCGAAGTATCACATGTGTGACTTTCCAGATTTCGTCCAAGTCACCACGTTGTTCTCTGAAGCTTTAAGCCAGTCACACGCCCAGGACACTGGAGGAGAGTCTCAGTTTCTCTGTATTGTGTCCCTGTTTGGTAATGTCTGATTTCCGTGAAATGTACATATTTGGTTTCTATTCCTTTTTCATTTGCCTTTCAGTAGTTATGTAGGAATTATTTAGAAAATATGATTCCCAACCTTATGTTACTTTTCTAGCATTTCCTCACGATATTCTTTTCTTAGATGCTTTCTGATTGTTTTCCCTTAGTTTGTGCATTACTAGAATTTATGTTCATGCATTCCAGATACCGATACTTTATATTGGATATAATCGCAAATATCCACTTCCATTTTAAATGGCCATAAATTCTCATATTATGCGACATTTCCTATTGTCATGTAGAGTTTTGGCATTTTTCTGACATTTCATGTTTTGTACGTTTAAGCATGTTTTCCCTCACACTGAAAGCATAATAGTTTTCATCTGTGTTCTAATGAATGATTTTGGGAAGAGAGAGAGAGGAGTGGAAATGCTGAAGCATCACCTGTGTGCCTTTCCCGATTTCGTCCAAGTCACCACGTTGATCTACGAAACTTTAAGCCAGTCACAGACCCAGGAAACCGAAGAAGAGTCTCAGTTTCTCTGTATTGTGTCCCTGTTTGGTAGTGTCTGATTTCCATGAATTGTACATATTTTCTTTGCCCTTCATTAATTATGTTGGAATCATTTTAGAAAATATGATTCCAACCTTATATTACTTATGCTTGCATTTCCTCACGATATTCTTTTCTTAGATGATTTCTGATTTTTTTCCCCTTTAGTTTGTGCATTACTAGAATTTATGTTTGCGTATTCCAGATACTGACACTTTATATTGGATATAATTGTAAATATCCACTTCCATTTTGAAAATGGTCACAAATTCTCATATGATGCAACATTTCCTATTGTCAGGTAGGGTTTTAGCATTTTTCTGACATTTCATATTTTGTAAGTTTCAGTCTGTTTTCCCTCACACTGAAAGCATAATGGTTTTCATCTAAGTGTTCTCATGAATGATGTTATGTTTTCTGGTTGTTACTTGTCTTTTTATTTATCCTGCTTATATTCATGGCAATCACAAAAGTCAGGGGAATATAAATTGATTTCTAACCAGGATCACTGTGTGCTGCCTTACTTTCTTACTGATGGGCCATGCCTTTCAGTATTTATTGTGCGAGAAGATCTCTTCAGTTATTCTGCATCACAGGACTGGAGGTTAATTATTGTCCCATTCCCATCTTCTCTCTGTTTCCATGTTATCACAGTCTTTCTTGGCACCTTGAAGGTGAATCCCTTCTACTGAGGTCATTACTCAGTTTTGCAAACACAATTTGCTCCCTTGCTGATTCGTCATCTGTTGTGTCATTATTTGGAACCCACTGCAGTGCACATTCATTAAAGGGGAATATATATTTGTGTGATTTTCCAACTGTAAGCATGTGAAAATGGTGACTTCTTCAGATGGCAAGTCATTTTAGCCTGGAAGATTTCATATCATTTTCCTGAAGCTCTACAAAGCCTTCCTACATTCACGATGTAAAGCTGTCTATTTCATTAATTAGAATTATATCTAAATGGCACATTTTAGGTAGATTGATATTAGACCCATGAAGTTGATGAGATGTAATTGGTT
Source organism: Cephalopachus bancanus (assembly GCA_027257055.1). NCBI lineage: Eukaryota > Metazoa > Chordata > Mammalia > Primates > Tarsiidae > Cephalopachus > Cephalopachus bancanus. The sequence continues at coordinate 6,678 of JAPVLO010003283.1, forward strand.
TAAACCACTTGTTTTTTCTAAGAGAGTTTCAGTCATTTCACTGGCATTTTCTACATAGGCAATCGTATCACCAGCTAACACCAAAATTGTTTAGGTTTTTTTTATGCCGCACAGTAGTGCTGTTTGTCTCACAGCACTGACACCATGTGCAACACTACATCACAAAAAAAGCACATGTGTGGGCCTTGTTATCAGTGTCTGTCTCTGTTAAGGCAGGCTGGTTTCACTTAAAAGCATCATGCTTGCTGAAGGAATGTACTGTGTTCAGTAATCTTCATTTTTTAGCAAGTATGATTAATATTCTTAATAATCTAAATGTTCATCTATTCAATTGGTCAATTTCCCCTATACACTTTAAATGTTCTGAATTTCAGTCTTTCTACTTTTCAGAGTTAAGTAGTAATCAAATATAAGTAAATGACATTGTTTGGAACATGGTTCACAAAAACACAGTAAAAATAATTTTGAGTTATTTAGCAAGTTTGAAAGTAAATGTCATTTAACACATGGGATATTTGTGTGGAGGCTGAAGGGGGTGGGAGCAGGTGTGTGGAGCCCAGTCCAGGATGTTGGCTGAGGTTTCATTTGGGGAAAGGAGACACTCTGTCTTTAGTCCTCGGGAGGAAGAAAAAGTTGGGCCAAGCTACTGAAGCCAGTTTCCTCCTGTTCACCCTCAGAATTGAGTTCCTGTGGGGGAAAGATGGTTCACAACGTGGTTCAGGGATGGACTCGTGGTCTGTGCATGCTTCGGGTGTGGCCAGTCACCTCAACTCCTGGTGATTCCAAAGGGCCGGAGTCCAAGTCAGAGAAGGAAAACCACGACGAATGGGGACAGTATGCATGGGTCACGGTGATGGAGTGGATGTGAACCTCAAGTGCTGGAGACCACGTGGCGGAGGCTGAGGCAGGTGTGGTCATGAGAAGGAGAGGGGACTCGGGTTGGGTGCCCCTTGACGGAGGGGAGGGTGTTGGCTGTGATGTGTGAAGACAGAACTTACGGGCATCCAGAGAGCAGAGATTGGGGGCAGGGAGGCCAGAGAGGTTGGGGAGGGGCAGAGGCATGGAGCTGGAGCTGCCCTACAGGGAGAGGGGGAGGGAGGGGAGACGGAGGTGTGGTGGGGTGAGGGGAGGGCTGCTTCCTGAGACTTGGTGATGGGGGAGGGGGACTGAGATCCCCGATTCCAGAGCAGGGTGGGCAGGCGGAGGGAGGGGCGAGGGCAGGAGAGCCAGCGAAGCAGGCGCAGCAGGGCTGATTACAGACAGGACCCAAGGCAGGAGAGGACAGAGACAGAGAAGAGGGCAACGATGCACAGAGCAGGGAGTGGGATGGATGGCAGGGGAAGCCAAAAGGGCAGGAGCGAGGAGGGGGATGAGCCCCGAGATTGGGGCAGGGAGCGGAGCGCCTGGGAGAGCCGCCAGGGCCATGACCGGAGTGAATGGGGGCCCTCAGGCAGTGAAGGGAGATCTGAGACCTGAAGCCGGAGGAGGGGCGGGGGTGGGGGTGGGCCGAAGCTGGGGCGGGCGATAGGCACAGGGAGGCCTGGAGTCCCTCAACTGGGTTCCGAGGGTGTGGAGGAGAGAGAGCTGTGAGGTGTCCTTAGGAGGCAAGTGGGACGAGAAGAGGGTAGAGGGGATGGAAGAAATTTAGGGTGATCATAGGCAAGGAGCAATTTGGAGTCCTGGGTGTATACAACACCCGAAAAGTCTTGGGGGCTCCTTGCATTCTGTCTAACAAAGCAGCCTTCCAATGCCCAACAATTCAGGGAGTGTGAGGTTACAAGTTTCATGGAAGAAATGCTGGGATGCAATTGGAGCACCGGGAGAGAAAGTGGGGGACCAGGAACGAGCATCTGCCGTTCATCAGGAGGGTGCCGGCTCCAGGCTCGCCACCTGCTTCAGTTCGCCGACGCTCACGGGATCTGGCGGTAACCTACGAGGAAGCTTTGGCGTCATCAGCCAACATCCCACAGCTTCATCCAATTTCTCCTCATTGTAGGATCCTCTAGGACCGAAATTTTTCCCAATGTTCACAGCAAGCTTTGCACATGATGTGGTTCGTGCAGGGCCACCCCCAAAACGGGTAACTGTGAGAGTTGAGGCAATGTCTCAGACCCTACGTGGTGGTTGACCAAGCCCTTGGAAGGTAGAAAGTCTTTCCTTATATAGGTCAATCTGTGAGAACCTGAGTCTCAACAGTGTTGTGTCTTTGAATCCATGAGCTTAGTGTAATTTTCCATGTGTTTTTAACTTCTTTAAGTTCTCTACTTACTATTTGGTATTTTAAATATATAAATTGTTAGCATACATTGCTAGTGTATAGAAATACACCTTGACCCTTGAACAATGTGGCAGTTAGGGATTCCACCACTCTTTGATGTAGAATTTCCCGATATACAAAGAAATGCAAATTAAAACTACTCTGAGATACCACCTACCTGCAGTCAGAATGGCCATCCTCAAGAACTCCAAAAAACAACAGATGCTGGAGAGGATGCAGGGATAAGAGAATGCTTCAAACTGTTGGTGGGAGTGTAAACTAGTACAACCTCTGTGGAAAACAGTGTGGCGATTCCTAAAAGATCTGAACACCCCCTACTGGGAATATATCCGAAGGATCTCAATCTAGAAAAGATACCGGCACATGTATGTTTATTGCAGCTTTGTTCGCAACAGCAAAAACATGGAACCAACCATGCTGCTCACGGAAAGAGGACTGGATTTTTAAAATGTGGTACACATACACGATGAACTATTAGGCAGCCATAAAGAAGGACAAAATTATGAACTTCACAGCAACTTGGATGGACTTAAGGTCTATAATACTGAGTGATCTATCACAGCAACAAAGAACTGGTATCACATGTTCTCACTCATAAGTGGACCTTGAGCAATTATCATAATTCTACAAGAAAGGGATTGGCAGTAGTGGGAATCTGCCGGAGGGAACACCTCATCAACAAGGGAGCCTGCATAACGAACAATTGTATACCTAACCCTGAATTGTACCCCACATCTTAAAAATAAAAATAGATACATAAAACTTAAATAAAAGAAAAATAACTGGTAGTATTGCCCTTTAAAAAAATCCCTGATGTAACTGTTTTCCCAAAATCATAACTGCGGATAGCCTACTGTTGACCAGAAGCCTTATCAATACTGTATACTGTTGATTAAAACACAGTTTTTAGTTATAAATATTATAAACTGTATCCCTGCAATAAAGTGAGCTGGAGAAAGGAAAAGTTTATTAAGTAAATCATAAGGAAAACACGTGGACTATCCATTGATCATTAGCTGGAAGTGGATGATTATCAATGCCTTCGCCCTCCTGGTATTTGACTGGGGTGTGCTGAGGAGGAGGAGCCGGGAAGGAGCGGCCTCAGGGGTGACCTGGGCACAGGACAGTTTGTGTTCAATGAATTCAGGCCATTGTCATGCATGAGTGGGAGATACTGTGTCCACAAACTCAGCGTGTGCAGTGCTAGATGTTGGGGACTCACAGAGGCGGGATGGCAGGAGGGGGTGGAGGAACGAGAAACTACAGATGCGATGTACAGTATGGAGTTCTAGAGACCCGGAAAGCCCAGACTTCGCACCACATGGCATATCCACATGACAGAACTGCACTTGTGGCCCTTAAGTTTATACAAATAAAATGTTTTATGAAAGAACAAAATATAATATAAATAGACCCATGCAGTTCAAAGCCATTTTGTTCAAGGCTCTTCAGTAGTTGATTTTCATGCTGACCTTGAATCCTATGCTGCCAGTCATTTTGGTAATTAGCCCTATTTTTTCCCAAGGAACGGGAGTTTGGCATGTAATCTGCTAACAAAGACAGATTTTTAACAGCAAATTTTAATTTTATTCTTTTTAAAAGCGTATAACAAAATTTACCACTTTAACAGGTTTTTTGTTTATTGTTGTACCATTTAGTGGAATTAGCAAAGTTGTGCAAGGATCACCCCTATCAGTTTAAGAACTTTCATCCTTTCAAATGGAAATTCTGAACCCATTAAACCATTACTCCTCATTTCCCAACCACTGGCAACTTCCATTATAGGTTCCATTTCTGTATATTTTCCTATTCTAACCACCTAATAGAAGTGGAATCATATAATACTAACCTTGTCATCTGTCTTAATCCATGCGGCATAACGTTTTCATGCATATATCAGCATGTATCAGACTTTCATTCTCTTTTAGTCTATTAATGTTACATCACCACAGACACCCCCAAACACATTACATTTTGTTTCTCCATTATCCGTTGATGAACAGTTGAGTTGGTTGCTATTTGAATATTGCTGTTATGAACCACACTGTACAAACACCTGAGTTTCTGCCTCTGAAACGTTTGAGGACACATCTAGATATGGAGCTTGTGATCATGTGAGAATTACCTAGTTTTCTAAAAAATAAAGACAGCACTGCTTTCCACGGGGATTGCTTCACATTCTCATTCCCGACCGTTGTGCACAATAGTGCCTTTTCCCTAACAACACTGGTTCTTTTCTGCTTGGACTTAATCTTAGACACCTTAATGGATGTGGAACAGTATCTAATTCTAGTTGCGACTTGCATTTTCCTCGTAAATAATGATGTGAAACATCTCCCCATGTATTTCTTGGCCATTGTGTATCTTCTTTGGAGAGATGTCCGTTTGCATACTCTTTTCATTTTTAATTTGTGTTGCTTGTTTTTATAAGTGGTAGTTTGTATATATTCTGGATATTGACCCTTTGTCAGATATGTTTTGCAAATATTTTCTTCCATTCTGTTGATGGACACTTACGTTGATTCCGTATCTTGGCTGTTTGAATAAGGCTGCGAAAAGCACAGGGGTGGAGATATCTCTTTGAGATGCTGCCTTCCTTTCCTTTGAAGAGATGCCCAGCAGAAGGATTCCTGGATCATAAATATTTCTGTGTTCAATGTGTTGAGAAACCTGCATACTTTTTCTCAGAATGCTTATATTAAATTAAGATTCTACCCATATAGTAAAAGGGTTTTCTTCCCATCATTGTTAAGGTTTCTAATTTTGTATCTTTTTTTATTAAAATAGTCATTCTGATTAGGGTGAAATTGCCTCCTACTGTGTTTCTGTTTCACATTTTCATGATGATTACTGGTGTTGAGCATTTTTTCATATACTTGTTGATGAACTCAAACTAACTTAAATTGTGGAAGATAGGCCAGGCGCGGTGTCTCATGCCTATAATGCCAGCACTTTTGGAGGCCAAGGTGAGAGGATTGTCTGAGCTCACAGGTTCGAGAGCAGCCTGGGCAACTTGGCGAGGCCTCATCTCTACAACAAATCAGAGAAAATAACGTTAACCAGGCATGATGATGCATGCCTGCAGTTCCAGATATACGGAAGATTGAGGCAGAAGACTCACCCAAGCCCTGCAGGTTCAGTGACCGTGAGTGTGCCACTGCCCTGGAGGCTGGGCGACAGAGTGAGACTCCTACTCAAAAAAAAAAAAAAAAGAAAAGAAAAGAGAAAGAAAAAAAGAAAACAAAAGAGGCCAGGGTGCAGTGGCTCACACCTGCTATCCCAGCGTTTTGGAGACCAAAGCCGGGCTTTGACATAGCTCGGGCAACAGCTAGACCCTGTCTTCACACAATGAGAAAACAAAATAAACACTTTCTGTCGGGAGCCAGCCTTGGAGGCCCACCTGATTGACAGGGTCCTGGTGGGCCAAAGACCCCAGGCCGCAGGGTGAGCCCGGAAAGCTGAGGCCCTTCTGTCTTCCACCTTTACTGTTGATCCGGCTGAAGAATTCTGTGCAGTCGTAGAAGAAGACAATGGCGTGTTTATGCAAAGTACTCACAGCTAACCTAGGAGCATCATTGTTCATTTTTTCCATTTCCCATCATGCCGTTTGCCCCTTTCTAACATATGCAGTGGTTAAACTCTGAAGCATGTTTAATATGCTTTCTTTCACTTGGTTATAAATTACTAGATATTGCTTGAGTAAAAAATGATATAATATATTCACTCCTTATTTGATTTAGAATTATGTAGTTTAGTGTTTAGACATAAGATTTTTAGAAGCACAAGTTCATAATAAGTTCATTAGGAACTCATGATAAGTTCTGACACATAACTAGGAGTTATGTAGGTGATTTATACCATTGTTTCTATGGATTTAGGGTAAAGATTAATCGTTAAGGTTTTTTACTTAATTCAATAGTTAAGATTTTGAGTTAACATACATAGAATAGGTTTTCACTGAATTCATGATATATTAATTGGATACTGTCATGATAAATTAACTGAATACAGAAAGCAACCTTGGGGGCCTGGAAAACATCATTAAAAGCTTCTTTCGAGTTTTCTTTAGGAATATACACTACATGGTGAGAGAAACGCAATGAAAACACCTGGACAGGAAAGGTGATTACAAAGCCTTGAAGATCATAGAAACCCCAGAGAAAATTTGATACGTGGAGAAATGTGCACCTGGAAACTTTCTTGAAGCACTTCAAGGACTACAATTTGGGACTGTTTTGAAAAGAGTTGCTGGTAGTGCTATTCTAGACATCATAATTGTTTGATCCATGTATTAAACGTAATTGGTAAATGTAAAATCATGCAAGTTTATATAATTAATATACGTATATATGAGGGTTGACAACAATTATTAGGCTTTGACTATGTTTAACAAGGTTTTTACATTGAATCATTAATTAAGTTTTAATGCTGTAGTTTAATGTTTTATAATTACTTTGAAGATTGTTTTAGGTTCTTAAGTTTAAGTTCACATAATGATAACGTTGGTGCCTTAAAGATAATAATAATTGCTTAAGTGGCTATCTTAAGACAAAGATATTTTCCAGGAGGTTGCCAAGCTTGAAGGAAAACAGTCAAACCACCCCCTAAACCACCATTAACATAAACTTAAAAGCTCATTAGCAATTATACAGCCATAATGATTTTAGTTGTGTTTCAGTTTTATTTTAGCTCATTTTGCCATAATGATTTTAGTTGTGTTTTAGTTCATTTTTGTATGATTAAAATTAAAGTAAAGATCAGTGTATGTATTTTCACAGTAAGTCAATTTCATAGTTATTCTTTAAATGTTAGCCATTGTTTTTTGGTCGAGTTAATAGGCTTCATATTCCTACTATCACTAGGTACAATCTATAGTTTTGTTTTGGTGATTTTAGGCTTTTTTAATTAGACAAGTGATGTATAACAGAAATCAAGGTAAGCCTTATAGATTGAGTGATGCATTATGTTTGGTTTAAGTAAAACTCCTTTCAACTTATCTTAAGACTCATTAACTGAAAGTAGTTAGTGTTTGGGGCCTGTTTGTTGCTTCTAAGACCACTAGATGGCAAAACTTCTAAAGGATGATGTGCGCGAAGGAATTTCCTCTGTCCTTTCTCTTAGACGAATCGTATAAAAGCTCTTGTTAATTAACAATAAATGGCATCTGTCCTGCAACAGAGGCAGGTGTCCAACGTGCATTCTTTCGCCTATGCCATTCACACCTTCGGGATACCCTAGACCCGGCAGGAGCAGGACTCCAGCAACGTTCTTTTTAAAAAAATTAGGAAAGATCACTTTTTCTCTACTCAGTGATCAAAAACAAGTTGAGATTTATATGGCAGGCTTACATGCAGTGGGTGTCTAAGTAAACCAAGGCTATGCCCAACCTCTCTGAGTCTCTGTTTCATTGGTTTAGCTTAGATCACATGAAAAGTGTGGGAATACACTCAGGTATAAGTTCATGTTTTATTTTTGTTACAACTTAAAGTGTTTTACAGGCATTCCTGAGAAAAACCCTCTCACTGAAGAGCGAGTCCCCTTTTCAGGAGAAATGACAGCCCTCCCTAAGCACATGGTTGAATGGGGGTCACCCAGACGGCCTGATGAAGATATGGCCCCCGACAAATGCACTGCAGTGAGTAAGGGAACTTGTGTTTGCATCGTTCTCTGAGAAAAACTGACCCTCTCGCCCTAGAGAGTCCATGATCTTAATACGTGTGACCTTCAAGTGACTTGAGTTTTCTGGTCATAGGTTTTCACTGAATTCATGATATATTAATTGATATATAGAATTATGTAGTTTAGTGTTTAGACATAAGATTTTTAGAAGCACAAGTTCGTAATAAGTTCATTCGGAATTCATAAGTTCTGACACATAACTAGGAGTTATGTAGGTGATTTATACCATTGTTTCTATGGATTTAGGCGTCGAGCAGCGTCGAGCGGAAGTTTCCAGGCAGCCTCGTGGTTATGAGGGTCAACCACAGACACTCTACAGTGCACCGGGCTGCCGTATGAATCTGCCTCACCGTGGGCCACCACAAATGTCCTGGGCAGGCTTAAGCAGGTGAGGCTAAGTAGGCTAGGATGTCCTGTAGGGGAGATGCCATAATGCAGTTTTGACTTTTGATATTTCTTACATTTCTTACATGGGCTTATCAGGACTTAACCTCATCATACATTCAGGAGCTTCTGTATTTAAAGTCGACTTGCTCCTAAGAGAGAACCTTCCTGCTCACTAGGGAACATATCCTTTCAGAAATCAGTGGGAAGAATCCGTTTTGCAGAGGAGAAAGCAGTTCTAGGTGGTTTCATAGTTGTTCTAAGATTGCCTCAATGATGCCGGGCATAGCATTATGGCTCACACCTGTAATCCCAGCACTTTGGGAGGCCAAGGTGGGAGGATCACTCGAGCCCAGGAGTTCGAGACCAGCCTGTGTTAACATGGCGAGGCCTCATCTCTAAAATAAATAAATAAAAATGTATAAATATCAGCTAGGCATCGTGGCATATACTTGTAGTCCCAGCAACTAAGGAGACTGAGGTGGAAGGATTGCCAGAGGCCAGAAGGCAGAGGCTGCTGTGAGCCGGGAAATGCCAATGCACTTCAGTCTGGATGACAGAATGAGACCCCAAGTAAAAATAAATTGCTGAAATTAGAAGATTGCAGTCTAGGCGACAGGCCCTGCATGGGCGGCCCAGTGTCTTCTCTTCCGAACAGAAGGCTCTGCTCCCTGGAGGTAGGCAATGACTCCTCGTAAATGCCTCCTTGCCTCCATCGTCAGGGTGGGTTTGAGGACTAGAAGCAGTGGGGAGGTGTGGGGGGGGGGGGAGGGCTCCGGATGTAACACGCTCTGACAGCAGAGGCTGCAGCAAACCGTCCCTCCACTCAGCGTTTGCCCAACACCCTCTCGTGCAAGAGGATGCCCCTCACCTCTGCCCCTCGCAGAACCAGACTCCGTCGCAGGCCAGTCCCTAGGAGGTTCTGCTCAACCCTGCACATGAGCATAGTGCTCTTCTTGCACGACCCCACATCTCTAGATCCAGGGTGTCAGCTGAAAACTGGGATTTGGGGCACTGAGACCCTGGACCCAGCAACCTTCAGGTGGGCCCGGAGATCAGATGCCTGACCACAGAATTTCTAGCCTAGCCATCGTTTCACCCACTGGACAGTGTTCCCGGCATATTCCTGCCTGGCTCCCCCTTTCCTACCCCTTCCTTCATCCCCTGGGATGGATATTCCTCCCTGCCCAGGTCTAGGAGGACTGGCTCACAGCACACACGCAGGTTCTCAACACAGCTGCTTGCACAGGTGCCTCCAAAGGAACGTGTGAGCATGGAGGGATGCACAGCAAAGTCTGCTGTGATAAAGGGACGGATGCATGTGTTTCCCGAAAGTTGCTTTCAGTTGCTTCTTATTCTCGGAGTTCACTAGCAACTGGCAAATAATTGGTCTTTTCGAGAAGCAATAGGCACTTCTCCAGGAAGCCGGGGTACTAGTGTAGAGGTGCGATGACTGGGTGTGAGGAATTGTGGGGGTTTGCTCTCAAGTCTGGTGCCACTAGAAGTGGGGTCTGTGGGACCAGCATAAGCATCCTGAAGACCCAAAAGAAATGTATTCATAATTGCATAGATTTGAGCCCTGGATCTCTAAAAGATTCTCACTTCACTAAAGATCCGAAACTGTGCCGCTAGATGGCGATCACCCCCGGTTTCCCCATGGGATCTCCAGCTTCTTGGAATGAGCCAATCATCCTAGAACTTATATCATTATGTGTATAATTTCATGCAGTGGGCTGAGTTATGCCTACACTTGTGAGTTTAGAAAATCCCACGGTCCTCCCAAGGTCCTCCTTATTCTAAATAAACACTAATGAATTGAAATAATTGTCAATGCTTTGCATTGCTAAGGAGTCAAAATAAGATTCAGAATGTAAAGGATACGAAAATTTTTATTACCCCTGAAACAAATTTAAGAGCATATATTTACAGTGCCATAATATACCACAATATACAAGGCTAAGAAACATGCCCAGAGTGGCTTCCATTGAAAGACTTCCATCGAGTCAAAAACCCTCTCCCAGGGAAGGGCATGCACATTTAGGCAGATCCCAGGGATGATTCAGCTTTTCCTGAATTCAGTAATTTTGGGCACCAAATACAAATTACGTGAACAGTTTTCCATGTCAATCACAGTTGACAGATGGCTCCTACATATGACTCAGTTCCTTGCACACAGATTATACTCAACCCCTTTGTATTCCAGATTTAAAGAGACTCGTTCTAAATACCAATGGACGTTACACAATTCATGTAGGCAGGGTCTTTGTCTATTCCCAGCGTTATCTGGGTGCCACCATGGCACAAGCTTCACAGATGAAAAAGCTCTGATTCACCACAAAAAGCCATTCCCCTTTTCTATGAGCACCTCAGTCCAACCAAATCCCCACCAAGTCCCTCTCCACCTGGTGTCTCACTCCAGTCACTGTCCTCGGAGGAGGAGGAAACCTGAAGGTCTTCATACAAGACACTCACAGCAACACGGGACAACGTCCCTCAGACTTTCTTAAGACGTGAGGGGTCTGAACACGAGAAGCTGGCTTCTCAGAAGGGCGGGTTGAGGGAACTGTCACGAACCGGGAGCTCCACCAGCTGTTGTCCAATCTTCTGAAGACCATTCTGAGGGGCTGGCCTGGACCCGGGGGTGGGTGACGGGTGATGGGACACGGTGCAGGCCTGGAGAGGGCGCGGGAGTGGTCTCCTGTGTGCAGGCTGCTGGTCAGTGCTGGGCACCTGGGATGGCATTCTCCTGATTCCTTGTAGTGACACTGCTGGCCCAAGTCCAGGTGTACTTGGCAGAGGCTGGACAGTCGCAAGACTCCCTAGCTCTGGTCCCTGAATGTTCTTCAGTGAAGTGTGGAATGAGCCGAGTCTTGGTTTCTTTGGGGGATTCTGGCAATCGTGGGAGGGGGTCTGGGAAGATCTCTTGACAGATGTCCTGAAGCTGACATTAGAATCTTGGCCCAGGCTGTGGGTGGCTGGAGGTGGGAAGTGCTGTGGCATCACATCGGGACACTAGGCCTGTGCCTGGGAGTGGAGGACCTGGCCGAGCGCAAGGGTCCTGGAGACAGGCTGGGGAACCTCAGTGGAGCAAGCACTAGGCATGTTGTCTGTTGGTGTCATGGAGAGAAGAGGGTCCCGGCCCCAGAGCTTGAGTGCACTCTGGGGGGTGTCAGTGATACCCACAGCCTGTCCTTGGTTTGGCTCAGCACTAGAGCAGGAGCCAAGCCCAGGTCTTTTGAGGGGAGATGCTGATCGGCAGAGGGAGCTCTCGTCAGATCTCTTGACTGGTGGCCGACTAGTAAGAACAGGGTCTGGGCCTGGCCGCTTGTTGGTTGTGTGGACGGGTGCTGGCCTGCTTGGAATCTGCAGGAAAAGAAAACACACACATGAGGAATGCCTCTCCTCAAGTCAAAATGAAAATCAAGCACATAGAAAGATGAGGAGCATATGACATGAAATGGAACAGTGGAATTAGGACCTGCAGGCATTTATATGAGCTCAGGTAATGAACCTCGCGACAGCCATTATCACACACGTGAAAACATTAACTCAATGTATTCCTGGTTTATAGGAAAACATAACTGTACTGAGTATTCTCTGACTCGCTAAGTTGAGAAAAGCACATCCATCCACTCTTGTATGGAATGTAATTGGCTAATGCTCTCATGCTGGCAGCCTGATGGCTAAGGAGATTTGATGACAATTTGGAAATATTTATCTTGCAATACGTATGATCCTGCCTGTGGGATTCTACCTTTTGGAGGCTTCAGATTTAACAATTTCCACAAGCCTCCAATAGCCAATTGGAAACAAGTGTAGACATGATTTTACAAAAACAAAGAAAATGTTCAAAGAGCCCCTGGGATGTGCACAAACTGACATCCAATGGGCTTGAAAGGATGTGGAACTACCTGTCACTGAAAAAATGAGACAGTTCACTTTCCCAGGTGCTTCACACAAAAGGGGGGCCTATGATGAAACACACCTGGTTTCCAGGAGAGACAGGAGCAGGGAACCAGGGCTACACTCACTCGGAGACAGCTGCAGGATTCCGTCGGTTCCTTCCAATCATGCAGCTGCCTCTCTGGGGGTTTCCGGGGACATTTCTGGGGTGGAAGTTTTCCCTCTTGCTCTTCTTGCCTGCAGAACAAACAGGGATAAGTCGATACACCCCGAATTCCTGTCTGAAGCTGAGAGAAACCTGGCCAGACCCGGTTCTATTGAGAGATGGTGATGCAAGGTTTCAAGTCTCAAGGCTTCCTAATTCTCTGCCTTCCCTCCTGTCAAATCCTTCCTGTATTTCAGGCAGCCCTTCAGCTTTTCCAAGAAGGATTTCCATTTGGACTCCTCTGCTTCTTTGTCTACCATGTACAATGACCCAAATTGCCCTGGACCCACCCTTTGTGAATCTTTTTTTCCCCCACGAATCTTTTGAATTAAAATAAGCTCCTGGGTGAGGAACCCTGGAGGGTGTGGGGCTCCCGTCTATTTCTCTCCAATTTCCCTGTCCTTACTTGGGTGTAGGTGTGCCCTTGGTGGGAGGCAGAGACACCCCTTCCTTAGGGTATGGTGCCCAAGGAGGGGTCACAGCCTCTCACCGTGCTTACCTTTGTCTCTGCTCCTTCGCTCTCTTCTCCTCGTTAATGGGTCCTGGGTTCTGGGGCTTCTTAGGTTCCAGGTTCTCCTTCCCCTTCATCGAGCCCAAGGTCTGAGGGGCTAGGGATCCCGCCCAGCACTTCATGGGCACCTTCGGCTTCTGGCCCTATGTCCAAAGGCCCCACAGTCCTTACACTTCGCCTGGGGATGAAAAAGAGAGTCATCAGTGAATTGGGAAAAAATCACGTGCAACTTTCAAAGGGCGGTATATATATATGGGGGAAAACACAGCTTCATTTCGTTTTTCTTTCTTCTTTTTTTTTTTCCTCCTGGCTGCCTGGAGATTATTTTCCACTTGGTGCAGGGAGGCAGTTACACATCAGGAGAGCTCGCTGTGCTGTGTTAATAGAAAACACCCAACTGCTTGTCTGACAGCCACAGACACCTAGTTTGCTGGGAGGGACCAGGATGGGAGGGGAAAGCGGGAGGGTGAGGACTGGGCAAGGGAGGGCCGAGGAGGGGGCTCTGACGGCCTAGCGCCTCCGGGCCTGGGGCCGGTGGGGGCCGCTGAGGGTGGTGCCCGGCGCTGGCTTTGCTGGACGGCCACCTGGCTGCTTCCTCGTCGCCCCCCGAGCCAGGCCACCAGCGGTCATCCGGCTGGAGGCCTGGGCGGTTCCGTGGGCTCCGTGGATTCCAGCACCGTGGCATGAACGGGGAGGGGAGTTCCCCGAAAATCGTCTTGCCCACCCGTGACCCTGGTCAGCCTTGGGGAGGCCGGGGGTGCGGAATGGCCTCCGCGGGAGCGGCTGCCGGACGTGGAGCCCAGGCGGCGGGAGTGTCTTGAGTGACCGGAACCAGACGCTGGAGGGGATGGCCACGCTCTTGCCTGCAGGCTGGTGGGAGCCTCGGCGGCGACCCCGGCAGGCCTCTGCGCGCGAGCACAGGCGGCGGGGAGCGACACCAGGCCGCAGAGCCCATCTGCAGGGCCGACCGATGGAGGCCAAGCCACGACCCAGAGGCACGCCACCCAGCTGCGTTTCTTTTTCTCTAGTTTGCAAATGTTTCAAAAAAAGATATAAATAAAGAATTTGAGAATGGATTGGAAGTTGTGTTTCCACCATGTTACTTTAAACCTGGTTCTTTTGGAGCAAACAAATTAAATTAGCTCTACCTTATCAGTCAGTAGGATTGAGCTCTGGGCTTTCCTTGGCACCACCCACCACATCAGAGTTTCCTCCTTCACTGACAAGGGGGTGACCACCTGCATAGCCTGCCCCTTGGATTGTGGTTACCACATCTGGGAAGACTATACTCTTTCCTCTAGAAAAGGTAAATTTCTCTGTGACTTTCTCAAGGGCACGTTTTTCGAAAGGAAGTCATCGTATCGATTATGTGTTCCTTTGCAGTTGGATCAGACTCCATGATCCTTTTCCTGGAGCCTGGAGGGAACCCCCAAACTCTCATTATCATGAAAGAAAAGCAGAACCAGGGCGTATTCTCAATTCCTCTTGGTTAAAAAAACTGTCCGGAGACCTGACAAGGCCAAGTCCTCCCCCGTCCCTGCTGCTGCTTTTGGACACCCCCGTGGAGTCCTGGAGAAGTCTTGCTTTACCTGGCTGAGCCCTCAGCATCACCACAGTCTGAAAAGTTCCTTACCTCAGCCCAGGGGGACCCTAATAGGGTTCAGGAGGGAGGACCCTCTCCAGCTGATAGGCAGAGATACACCTGCCCTGTGAGAGGCTGCTGAGGGCTGGTGCATCCTGACACACCCTAGTCTCACTCTGCACTCTCTAGTGACCTTTCACTTGGACTTGGATATGGAATCGGGACTGAAGACCCAGGCCCCTGTTCCTCCACTTCCAAACCTTCCACTGACCAGTCCTCTTTCCACGGGGACTCCTTAAGTGGAGGGGGAGGACGACGCTTGGAGTGGAAGCCCTCGGAAAGGAAAGGAAAGACACCCCACAGAGAAAAAGCTACTTAACCCATCAAATGAGACAGGAAATTGTGTTAAGTGGAAAAGGCTTTCTCTGATTGAATTCAAAAGCATTTATTTGAGCAATTAAAAACAAAAAATAATTCAAATCCAAAAAAGGAAAACCAAAACAAACATGACCTGGGAATCGAGCAGGTCTCAGAACCAAAACAGGTTAAGAGAGATCCAGGTAATCAAAGTAATATGACAGTATTCGAATAAACCAGAAGTAGGGTTTACAGGAAACTTTACTGGCTAAAGCATCATTGGATAACTGGATGCAAAACCTCCTGCAATTCCCTAAAGGTCATGGCTGGACTCACACTGTCTACCTGTTTTGTCTTTGATCCCAGAGCCGGAGCCCAGTCCGAACCAACTGCCCCGCACAAATGTCATTTAACACGTAGGACATGTGTGTGGAGGCTGAAGGGGATAGCAGGAGGAGGTGTGAAGAACCCAGTCCAGGATGTTGGCGGAGGTTTTATTTGGGGAAAGGAGATGACTCTGGCTTTAGTCCTCGGGAGAAAGAAAAAGAAAAAGTTGGGCTAAGCTACTGAAACCAGATTCCTCCTGTTCGTCCTCAGAATTGATTGAGTCCCCGACAGAGAGAGATGGTTCGCAATATGGGTCAGGGATGGATATGCGGTCATTGGGGGCTTAGGGCGTGGCCAGTCACCTCTACTCTTGGTGTTTCCAAGGGGTCAGAGTCCAAGACAGGGGAGGAAAAATCCAGGTACGCGAGGGGGAATTTGCACCGGGGTGGTGAAGGAGCTGATGTGAACCTCTGTTCCTGTAGGCCACGTGGTTGAGGGTGAGGCTGTTGGTTATGAGGAGGAGAGGGGACTCGGGTCAGGTGCCACGAGATGGAGGTGAGGGTGCTGACTCTGTCGTGTGAAGCCAGAATTTACTGGGATCCAGAGAGCAGGGAGGCCAGAGATTTTGGGGAGGGTCAGAGGCATGAAGCTGGCGCTGCCCTACAGGAGAGAAGGGGAGGGAGGCGAAACTGAGGCGTGAGGGGTGAGGCGAGGTTTCATCCTGAGATGTGTCCCCGATTCAAGGGCAGGGTGGGCAGGCCGAGGGAGGGGCGAGGACAGGAAAGTCAGCCTAAGCAGGCTCAGCAGGGCTGATTACAGACGGAACCCAAGGCAGGAGAGGACAGAGACAGAGAAGAGGGTGGCGATGCACGGAGCAGTCATAAAGAAGGACAAAATTATGAACTTTGCAACAACTTCGATGGACTTGGAGTCTATACTACTGAGTGATCTATCACAGAAACAAAGAACTGGGTATCACATGTTGTCACTCATAAACGGACCTTTAATAATTAATAATTATCGTTTCTCAATACATAGAGTTTTCTTCCCATCATTGTTAAGGTTTGTAATTTTGTATCTTTTTTGTTCAAGTGGTCATTCTAACTAGGGTGAGATTGCCTCTTATTGTGGTTCTATTTCACAATTTTATGATGATTACAACTGTTGAGCATTTTTTTTATACGCTCGTTGATGAGCTCAACCTAATTTAAATGGAGGGAGATCACTTTTTCTTTGTTCAAGGAGCAAAAAGAAGCTAAGATTCATGTGGCAGGTTACATGCAATGGGTGTCTGAGTACACCAAGGCCATGCCTCACGTCTCAGAGTCTCTGTTTCATCGGCTGAGTCTTGGATCACATGAAAGCGGTGGGTGACTCAAGTATAATTTTGTGTTTTATTATTGTTGCTATTTAGAATATTCTACAGCCATTCCTGAGAAAAACTCTCTCACTGAATAACGAGTCGCTTTTTCCGGAGATACTACAGCCCTCCCTAAGCACATGGTTGAATGGGGGTCACCCAGATGGTCTGATGAAGAAATGGCACCCCTAACACGCACTGCAGCATAAGGGAACTTGGGTTCACATCATTCACTGAGGAAAACTGAAACGTTTGCCCTAGAGAGTCCCTGGTCTTAATACATGTGACCTTCAAATGACTTGAGCTTCCTGGCATCTAAGAGAAACTTCCGAGGAGAGGTTTTTCTGAGAGTTCTGTTTTGCGTGATGTTGGGAACTCTCGTGTCATGAAGAAGTTCAAGTGTCTGATGGATGAGGGCAGGTAAAAAAAAATACATTCCAATTCCCCTGAGTGGAGTCTTGACCCTGAGTGCTGGAAGCAGCTGTCAGGATTTTGTCTTTCTGAGACTCTCTTGGGTGTATGAGGATGGTCATGCTCCAACCCCTTTCCCCGTG
>JAPVLO010003284.1:0-23301 GCA_027257055.1 Cephalopachus bancanus
GGCCCTCGAACCCGCGGGCTCGGGCAATCCACTCACGTCAGCCTCCCAAAGGCGCGGGATTACAGGCTGAGCCACCGAGCCCGGCGAATTTTTTTTTTATTTACTTTTTTTTTTGAGTTGGAGTCTCACTCTGCCTCCCAGGCTGGAGTACAGTGGTACCCTCACGGCCACTGGCAGGCTCATGGCCACCATAGCCTCAACCTGTTGGGATCATGTGATCCTTCCGCCTCAGCCTTCCAAGTAGTTGCAACTACAGGCACATGCCACCATGCCTGGCTAATTTTTTGATTTATTATAAAGACAAGGTCCTGAGCCGGGCTCGGTGGCTCAGCCTGCAATCCCGCGCCTTTGGGAGGCTGAGGTGAGTGGATCGCCTGAGCCCGTGGGTTCGAGACCCGCCTGGGCAGGCGAGACCTCATCTCTACAATAAAATCAAAAAATTAGCCGGGCGTGGTAGCGTGCGCCTGTAATTCCGGCTACTCGGAAGGCTGAGGCGGAAGGATTCCCGGAGCCCAGCAGGTCGAGGCTGCAGTGGCCGGGAGCGGCCACTGCACTCCAGTCTGGGCAACAGAGTGAGACTCCCACTCAAAAAAAAAAAAAAAACCAACAAAAAAAAAGACAAGGTCTTGCCACATTGCCCAGGTTGATCTCGAACCCGTGGGCTCAGGCAATCCTCTCACTTCGGCCTCTCAAAGTGCTGGGATTATAGGCTTGTACCCTGCATCTTTATAATTAGATAAAGTAAAAAAAAATTACATATACTAAAAGCAGCGAGACAGAATTTATTGGCAGTATGGATTATTCTATGTGAAAAGGAAGCCATTACAGGATCCCTAGGCGTGGGATGCCCTAGACAGCAAAGCCAGAACAAAAACCTAGAGGCAGATGTTTTTGGGGTTTTTTTTTTTTTTAGTCGAAGTCTCACTCTGTCTCCCAGGCTGGAATGCAGTGGTAAGCTCATGGCTACCACAACCTCAACCTGCTGGGCTCAAGTTTCCCATGCTGGTCTCAAACCCCTGAGCTCAGGCAGTCCTCTTGCCTCCACCTCCCAAAGTGCTAGAATTACAGGCATGAGTCACCACGCCCAGCTTTCATACTACAATTTTAAAAGCATTTTATAGCCGGACACAGTGGCTCACGACTGAAATCCTAGCCCTTTGGGAGGCGGAGGAAAGAGGATTGCCTGAGCTCAGGGCTTCAGGACCAACCTGGGCCACATCTTGAGACCTCGACTCTACAACAAATCAAGAAAAATTAGCCGGGTGTGGTGGTGTGTGCCTGTAGTTCAAGCTACTTGGAAGGCTAAGGCAGAAAGATCACCTGAGCCCAGTAGGCCAAGGCTGCAGTGGCCGTGAGCGTGCCACTATACTCCAGTCTGGGCGACAGAGTGAGACTAAGGCTCAAAAAAGCAAAAGCATTTTATGATTTTGTCCCCAAAGTCAATATTAAGATTACTAAAATTTGTGAGTGGACCTTTTTCCTATTTTTTAGTTAATAGGTTGTCTCTTATTTCAGACAATGTAATGTCCTCCTTAAGCCTACAGACTGCCTCTTTGGGTTTCTCTTTCATGTATGTACGTGTCTGTGAAAAGAATCATGCTTGTGTTTCTGGGCATTTCAAATTGATTTACAACACAATCCTGTCTTAGGGAGCACGCACCCAGATGGGGAGCATCAGAAATGAGTGAGGGGGTTCCACCATTTATCATTATTATGAGGAAATCATTTCTTCTGTTTCTTGGAAAGTCATGGTTTAGAGCAGAAAGATCTTATTACAAAATTCCCCCTCTTTTTTTCTTCTCCACTCTATCGACAACTAACAGGAGCTAGACTATAAGGGGTGAAACTACTGACAGAAAAACGACTGACTACTGACCAAAAAAGCACCTAAAATCCCTTCTTCCCTAAAACTCCATTGCGCTATCAGTTTCTAGCCAATGCTGCTGCTGCTTTTTTTTTTAGAGACAACATCTCACCGATCTGTCACACAGGCTGGAGTGCAATGGCACGATCATTGCTCACTGCAACCTTGAATTTTGGGGCTCAAGCAAGTCTTTCTCCTCAGCCTCCCAAGTAACTAGGACTATAGGCACGCGCCACCATGTCCGGCTATTTTTTGATTTATTGTAGAGATGAGGTCTCATCAAGTTGCCCAGGCTGGTCTTGAATCTGTGAACTCAGGCAATCCTCTCACCTTGGCCTCCCAAAGTTCTGGGATTATAGGCATGAGCCACCATGCCCAGCTATATTTTTTGTGGAGATGGCAATCTCACTATATTGCCCAGGCTGGTCTTGAACTCCTGGCCTCAAGCCATCCTTCTACCTTTGCCACTTTGCCCGGCAAGAATGTGCTTATTATTCTGTGACTTCAAAAGCTATAGCAAGCCGGGCTTGGTGGCTCAGCCTATAATCCTGCGCCTTGGGAGGCCGAGGTGAGAGGATTGCCTGAGCCCGTGGGTTCGAGACCCGCCTGGGCAACTTGGCGAGACCTCATCTCCACAATAAATCAAAAAAATCAGCCGGGCGTGGTAGCGCATGCCTGTAATTCCGGCTACTTGGAAGGCTGAGGCGGAAGGATTCCCGGAGCCCAGCAGGTCGAGGCTGTGGTGGCCGGGAGCGGCCACTGCACTCCAGTCTGGGTGACAGAGTGAGACTCCAACTCAAAAAAACAAAACAAAACAAACAAACAAACTTAAGAATAAAATAAAAGTGCTATAGGCTAGGTGTGATAGCTCACACCTGCAATCCCAGCATTCTAGGAGGCCCAGGTAGGAGAATTTTTTGAATGCAGGAGTTCAAGACCAGCCTAGGCAGCATAGTGAGACCCCGTCACTGCGAAAAATATAAAAATTAGCCAGGTGTGGTGACACATGCCTGTAGTCCCAGCTATTCAGAAGGCTGAGCGGGGACAATCACCTGAGCCCAGGAGGTTCAGGCTGTGGTGAGCTGTGATCATGCCACTAACTTCAGGCTGGGCGACAAATTGAGACTCTGACTTCGCCCTCTTTCCCCCAAAAAGTATTGTAAGAATATAGACGATTGCTGGGCTCGGTGGCTCAGCCTGTAATCCCGCGCCTTTGGGAGGCTGAGGTGAGTGGATTGCCTGAGCCCGTGGGTTCGAGACCCACCTGGGCAGCGAGACCTCAACTCTACAATAAATCAAAAAATTAGCTGGGCGTGGTAGTGCGCGCCTGTAATTCCGGCTACTCGGAAGGCTGAGGTGAAAGGATTGCCGGAGCCCAGCAGGTCGAGGCTGCCGTGGTTAGGGCGGCCACTGCGCTCCAGTCTGTGCGACAGAGTGAGACTCCAACTCAAAAAAAAAAACAATGACCAGGTGTGGTTCAAGAGTCTCCCTGAGCCGGGCTCGGTGGCTCAGCCTGTAATCCCGCGCCTTTGGGAGGCTGAGGTGAGTGAATTGCCTGAGCCCGTGGGTTCGAGACCTGCCTGGGCAGCGAGACCTCATCTCTACAATAAATCCAAAAATCAGCCGGGCGTGGTAGCGCATGCCTGTAATTCCAGCTACTCGGAAGGCTGAGGCGGAAGGATGGCCGGAGCCCAGCAGTTCGAGGCTGCGGGTGGCCGGGAGCGGCCACTGCACTCCAGTCTAGGCGACAGAGAGAGACTCCAACTCAAAAAAAAAAAAGAGTCTCCCTGGAGTCGCAATCATGGGTGCATGCTTGCTCATTTCCGGAGTGGCCACTGTGTATATCCACAAGTTCACCAATGGGGCAAGGAAAGAAGTGTTGCCCATTATTCATATCAGTGGGGTTTGATGGAAAGAGACAGGTGCATCTCTGGAGTTAATTGTTACTATGTGTCAAAGGGTTTGGAGAACGTTGATTCAGGAAGCATTTTTCTGACTGATGAAAAAATAACTCAGTTACGGTCATTTATCCCTGCTAGAAGGTTATGCAGTATATTACATAGCATGCAGTGTGCTATGTAGTGCTTAATGAAAAGAAAATGAAAAAAAATAGTAAAAAGAAATAATGGGCTGGCGCGGTAGCTCACCCCTATAATCCAAGTACTTTGGGAGGCTGAGATGAGAGGATTGCCTGAGCCCACGGGTTCGAGACCAGCCCTCGTAACTTGGCAAGACCTCATCTCTACAATAAATCAAAAATTAGCCAGGCGTGGTGGTGCACGCCTGTAGTTCCGGCTACTTGGAAGGTTAAGGCGGAAGGATTGCAGGAGCCCAGCTGGTTGATGCTCGGGTGGCTGTGAGTGTGCCACTGCACTCCAGCCTAGGTGACAGAGTGAGACTCCAACTCAAAAAAAATTTTAGCTGAGCATAGTGGTGCGTGCCTATAGTTCCAGCTACTTTAGAAGGCTGAGGTGGAAGGATCACCTGAGCCCACCAAGTCAGTGTCTGGGAACAGCCACTGCACTCCAGTCTGGGTGACAGAGTAAGACTCCAACTTAAAAAAAAAAAATCCACTAATGGAAATGAGATGTCAGATATCTATCATATTGTCAGAGATAAGGTGATACAGATGGATAAATAAGTTGGGAAATTATTACCATGAAGTATTTATTTATTTCTGCGTATGTATTGTTTGAGTCAGAGTCTAACTCTGTCGCCCAGGCTCGAGGGCAGTGGTACGCTCACAGCCACCGCCGTCTCCACCTGCTGGGCTTAGGTGATCCTTCGGCTTCAGTTTTTCATTGGCCTCCCAAAGCGCGGGATTACAGGCTGAGCCACCAAGCCTGGCTAGGACTTTTTAAAAATTTGGATTTTTTATTTTCTGTAGAGATGAGGTCTTGCTATGTTGCCCAGGCTAGTCGTGAATGCCTAGTGTCAAATAATCCTCCCACTTTGGCTTCGCAAAGTGCTGAGATTACAAGTAGCTGGAACTATATGCGTGTGTACTATGCTCAGTTAATTTTTTGATTTATTGTATAGAGGAGGTCTTGCCAAGTTATGAAGGCTGGTCTCGAGCCCCTGGGCTCGGGCAATCTTCTTGCCTTGGCCTCCCAAAATGCTGGCATTACAGGCTTGAGCCATCGTGACTGGCCCATTATGTGTTTATTAATTGTAACTGAAACTTAACTACCTTTTCTGTAACCCAGTTATATAATATGTACCACAATTTAAAATATACATTTTCATTGACCTCTGGATCTACTTTTTATTCTTTATATATATATATTTTTAGTTGGAATCTCATTCTGTCGCCCAGCCTGGAGTGCAGTGGCACCAGCATGACTCAACGTAGCCTTAACCTCCTGGTCTGAGGTGATCCTCTCACTTCAACCTCCAGAGTACTTGGGACTATAGGTGCATACTACCACACCTGGTTAATTTTGTAATTTTTTTGTAGATCAAGGTTTTACTATGGTTTTGTTTTTTTTGAGTTGGAGTCTCACTCTGTCACCCAGACTGGAGTGCTGTGGCCGCTCCCGGCCACCGCGGCCTCGACCTGCTGGGCTCCAGCGATCCTTCCGCCTCAACCTTCCAAATAGCTGAAACTACAGGCGCGCGCTACCATGCCCAGCTCATTTTGATTTATTGTAGAGATGAGGTCTCGCCAAGTTGCCCAGGTGGGTCTCGAACCCAGAGGCTCAGGCAATCCACTCACCTC
The DNA here is from genome assembly GCA_027257055.1 of Cephalopachus bancanus. Classification (NCBI taxonomy): domain Eukaryota; kingdom Metazoa; phylum Chordata; class Mammalia; order Primates; family Tarsiidae; genus Cephalopachus; species Cephalopachus bancanus. The sequence goes on from JAPVLO010003284.1 coordinate 5,583, forward strand.
GGCCTCCCAAAGCGCGGGATTACAGGCTGAGCCACCAAGCCTGGCTAGGACTTTTTAAAAATTTGGATTTTTTATTTTTTGTAGAGATGAGGTCTTGCTATGTTGCCCAGGCTAGTCATGAATGCCTAGTGTCAAATAATCCTCCCACTTTGGCTTCCCAAAGTGCTGAGATTACAGATATAAGCCACCTTAACCAGCATAGGTTTTTTTTTTCTTTTCATCATTTCATTTGTGTCAATATTCAGCATATACATTATTATTACTATATATATGTTAATCAATTCTTAGTCATATGGCATAACGTAATTTTTTTTTTTTAGTTGGAGTCTCACTCTGTCACCCAGACTGGAGTGCAGTGGCCGCTCCCGGCCATCGCCGCCTCGACCTGCCGGGCTCTGGCGATCCCTCTGCCTCAGCCTTCTAAGCAGCTGGAACTACAGACGTGCGCTACCTCACCCGGCTAATTTTTTATATTATTTTATTGTAAAGATGAGGTTTTGCCAAGTTACCCAGGCGGGTCTCGAACCTGCAGGCTCATGCAATCCACTCACCTCAGCCTTCCAAAGTGCTGGGATTACAGGCTGAGCCACCGAGCCCAGCTCATAATGTAATTTTTATTCTTTGCACAAAATTGGTTCTCTCAGCCGGGCTCGGAGGCTCAGCCTGTAATCCCGTGCCTTTGGGAGGCTGAGGTGAGTGGATTGCCTGAGCCCGTGGGTTCGAGACCCGTCTGGGCAACTTGGCGAGCCCTCATCTCTACAATAAATCAAAAAATGAGCTGGGCATGGTAGTGCGCGCCTGTAGTTCCAGCTATGTGGAAGGCTGAGGCGGAAGGATCGCCGGAGCCCAGCAGGTCGAGGCTGTGGTGGCCGGGAGCGGCCACTGCACTCCAGTCTGGGCGACAGACTGGGCGACAGAGTGAGACTCCAACTTAAAAAAAAAAAAATTTGTTCTCTCAGTTAATAACTGTCTACCACCTTCATTTTCTATGTGCTTACCACTACTTCATCTCAAACTTCCTTTTTAAAAAAAAAAATTGAAGTCTCACTCTGTCACCCAGGCTGGGGTGCAGTGGCCGCTCCCAGCCACCACAGCCTCAACTTGCTGGACTCAGGTGATCTTTCACCTCAGCATTCCAAGTAGCTGGAACTACAGGTACCTGCCACCATGCCCGGCTAATTTTTTTGATTTATTGTAGAGATGAGGTCTTGCCAATTGTCCTGGCTGGTCTCAAACCTGCGGGCTAAGGCAATCCTCTCACCTTGCTCTCCCAAAGTGCTGGGATTATAGGTGTGAGCCACCTTGCCCAGTCCTCAAACTTTTTTCATTTGTGTCTATCAGCGGCTTGAGGGAATCTCAGCGAATGCTCTGGGGAAAAACAGAGGGATGTGCTAGAACAGGCCACTGCAGACATTGATCAGGTGAGTCAGGCTCTTGGAGGAGAGCATTGTGATTCAGAAGGGCTGAGTCCTCACTCCCCCACTGCCCAGATGGTGAGGTACTTTCTTCTGAGGACTTGGTGGTCATACAGTCATTTTATCGTAAGGAAGAACAATGAAATGAGAGCCAGTGTTCAGCACACAGTAAATGCTATGTTTTTTGTCAGTCTCACCCTCCTGGGCTCAAGAGATCCTTCCGCCTCAGTCTTCTGAGCAGCTGGGAGTACAGTTATGTGCCACACACCATGCTAAATTTTTTATTTTATTTTTTTTGAGAGATGGTGTCTCACTACGTTACCTAGGCTGGTCTTGAACTCCTGGGCTCAAGCCACCCTCTCTCCTCCACCTCTCAAAGTGCCGGGATTACATGTGTATCACCACACCTGATCAGTAAATACTTATTAAAAACTGGTATGGGCCGGGCTCGGTGGCTCAGTCTGTAATCCCGCGCCTTTGGGTGGCTGAGGTGAGTGGATTGCCTGAACCCGCGGGTTCGAGACCCGCCTGGGCAGGCCAGACCTCATCTCTACAATAAAATCAAAAAAATCAGCCGGGTGTGGTAGCGCGTGCCTGTAGTTCCAGCTACTCGGAAGGCTGAGGTGGATGGATCGCTGGAGCCCAGGGGCTCAAGGCTGCAGTGGCCGGGAGCGGCCACTGCACTCCAGTCTGGGTGACAGAGTGAGACTCCAACTCAAAAAAAAAACCAAAAAAACAAAAAAAACTGGTATGGTCAGGTGCGGTGGCTCAAGCCTGTAATCCCAGCACTTTGGGAGGTGAAGGCAAAAAGGATTGTCTGAATGTGGGGGTTTGAGACCAGCCTGGGCAACTTGACAAGACCTCGTCTCTACAATAAATTAAAAAAATTAGCCAGGTGTGGTGGCACACACCTGTAGTCCCAGTTGCTTGGAAGGCTGAGGTGGAAGGATTGTCTGAGCCCACCAGGTCAAGGCTGCGGTGGCTATGAGTGTGCCTCTGCAATACAGCCTGGGCCACAGGGTGAGACTCCACCTCAATAAATAAGTAAATAAATATGGCACCAACCAACCAACTGACTAACTTGTGGGTTGAACTTTGCCTTTCCAAAAGATATGTTGCAGTCTTAACCCTGGTGGCTGTCAGTGTTATCTTATTTGGAAATAAAACCTTTGCAGATATAGTTATGGTATGTTAAGATACTGGATTGGAGTGGGCCCAAATCCAATATATCTGGTGACCCTATAGGAAGAGGCAAAGACACACAAAGACAGAGACAGACAGAGAGGAGAAAGCTATGTGAAGCCATAGACACACAGAGGGAAGACGGCCATGCAATGCCAGAAGCAAACGTTGGAGTCAGGAGCTGCAACGTTAGGAACATCAAGAAGTGCCAGCAACTACCAGAAGGTAGGAGAGTATGGCCTTGCTGATGCCTCAATTTTGAACTTCTAGATTCCACAACTGTGACAGAATAAGTTTCAGTTTTTAGCCACCTGTTTTGTGAGTTTGTTATAGCAACCCTAGAAAACGAATATAGATGCCTCAGGTGAAAATGGAGGAGAGTAATTTCATAAGCCCGGCGGCATGCGTGTCGGTTATATGTAAGCAGAATGCTTCCAAATTAGTTGGCATTTTCCATTCCCTCTTTTGCTCCTAGCCTTTGTTCTAAGATGTGTTTCACTTCCGTCCTCAATCTTGAAGTGACTTTCCCTGAAATGAGCACAAAAACTAATCATATTCTCCTATTAGAATTTCTAATGTTCTAAATGATTTATGACTTCTTTTTTTTCTGGATGTTTCCTCTCAGTAAGTAGGAAGACTCCCAAAATATGGCTAGTCTTGGGGTATTTCACTAGCAGCAACCATACCTTGATAGGCCCTGATGTTGGTCATATTCCAGAGCTTTTCACAGAGTAGCAATGACATTTCTTTTTTTTTTTTTTTGAGTTGGAGTCTCACTCTGTTGCCCAGACTAAAGTGCAGTGGCACACTCACGGCCATCACAGCCTTGACTTGTTGGGCTTAGGTGATCCTTCCGCCTCAGCCTTCCAAGTAGCTGGAACTACAGGCACACACCACCACACCTGGCTAACTTTTTGATTTATTGTAGAGACGAGGTCTCGCCAAGTTACCAAGGCTGGTTGTGAACACCAGGACTCAGGCAATCCTCTCGCCTTGGCCTACCCAAGCACTGGGAGTACAGGTGTGAGACACCTTGCCTGGTAGCGATGACATTTCTTTTTTTTTTTTGAGTTGGAGTCTCACTCTGTTGCCCAGACTGGAGTGCAGTGGCACGCTCCTGGCCACCGCAACCTCGACCTGCTGGGGTCCGGCGATCCTCTCGCCTCGGCCTCCCAAAGTGCTGGGATTACAGGCTGAGCCACCGAGCCCGGCAGCAATGACATTTCTATCCAGATCAATTCTACCAGTATCCTCTTCCTTTCCCTAAGCCCATTTGAAGTTCCTCTTGTTCACATTTTGGATGTGTGATCTTTATTTTTGGGTGGAAGTCTCACTCTATTTTCCAGGCTGGAGTGCAGTGTCACACAAATGGCCATCACAGCCTCAACCTGCTGGACTCAGGTGGTCTTTCCGGCTTAGCCTTCCAAGCAGCTGGAACTATGGGGACACACCACCATGCCTGGCTAATTTTTTTGATTTATGGCAGAGATGAGGGCTTGCCATGTCTCCCAGGCTGGTCTTGAACCTCTGGGCTCAGGCAATCCTCTTGCCTTGGCCTTCCAAAGTTCTGGGATTATAGGCTTGAGCCACCGCACCTGGCCTGGATGTGGAATCTTATTAAAGAAAGTAATATATTGGTTCCCCCTTTAAGACTTTGATGAAAGCACATTAGAGAAAGAAACAAAAGGGATTATTTTTCTGCATGCTTATCCCCCAATTAATCAACAGTAAAAGTCTTGTCCTTGCCTTGCTAACTTTTTTTTGAATTGGTGTCTCACTTTGTAGCCCAGGTTGGAGTGCAGTGGCATCCAAACCTCGACCTACTGGACTCAGGGCAATCCTTCTGTTTCTGCCTTCCACGTAGCTGGATCTACAGGTACGTACCATCCTGCCCAGCTAATTTTTTGATTTATTGTAGAGTCAAGGTCTGACCAAGTTGCCCAACTTGGTCTCAAACCTCTGAGCTCAGGCAATCCTCTTGCCTCGGCCTCCCAAAGTGCTGGGATTCCAGGCTTGAGCCACTGTGCCTGGCCACCCTTGCTCATTTTTTTTTTTTTTTGAGTCAGAGTTTTACTCTGTTGCCCAGGCTGGAGTGCAGTGGCAAGCTCCAGGCCACCACAGCCTCGACCTGCTGGGCTTAGGCAATCCTTCCACTTTAACCTTCCAAGTAGCTGGAATTACAGGTGCGTGCTACCATGTCTGGTTTTTTAAAAAAATTTATTGTAAGCTGGGCTTGGTGGCTCAGCCTGTAATCCCACGTCTTTGGGAGGCTGAGGTGAGTGGATTGCCTGAACCCGCAGGTTCAAGACCTGCCTGGGCAACTTGGCGAGACCTCATCTCTACAATAAATCAAAAAATTTAGCTGGGCTCGGTGGCTCAGCCTGTAATCCCACGCCTTTGGGAAGCTGAGGTGAGTGGATTGCCTGAGCCCGCGGGTTCGAGACCCGCCTGGGCAGGCGAGACCTCATCTCTACACTAAAATCAAAAAATTAGCCGGGCGTGGTAGCGCACGCCTGTAATTCCGGCTACTCGGAAGGCTGAGGCGGAAGGATCACCAGAGCCCAGCAGGTCGAGGCTGCGGTGGCCAGAAGCAGCCACTGCACTCCAGTCTGGGCGACAGAGTGAGACTTCGACTCAAAAAAAAAAAAAAATTAACTGGGCGTGGTAGCACACGCTTGTAGTTCCAGTTACTCGGAAGGCTGAGGCAGAAGGATCGCCGGAGCCCAGCAGATTGAGGCTGCGGTGGCCAGGAGTGGCCACTGCACTCCAGTCTGGGCAACAGAGTGAGACTCCAACTCAAAAAAAAAAAAAAAATTATCATGGAGATGAGGTCTTACCAAGTTGCCCCGGCTGGTATTGAACCCCTGAACTCAGACAATCCTCTCGCCTTCCCAAAGTGCTGGGATTATAGCCTTGAGCCACCATGACCGGCCCCCTCACTCATTTTGATATTTGAATCTTTTACATACTTCTCTGATATTTACCAGTATATATATATAGAAGTAATGCAAAAACACAATCTGACCTTAATGTTTTGCATTAACTTTTTAGTAAAACGGTAATGCTAGAAGGCACTGGTCAAGACCTCCGTCTCAGAACGTCTCAGCAGATACGTCATTCAAGGCATGTAGTTGTTCATCCCACCCGTTTTTTCTGCTTTCTAGGGATGAAGACAGTGCAACTTTCCTTGGTTGCCCAGTGTTAAATGACTGTTATAATTAGTAGGTTTTCTTTCAGTCTTCCTACATCTTTTTTTTTTTTTTTTTGAGTTGGAGTCTCACTCTGTCGCCCAGACTGGAGTTCAGTGGCCGCTTCCGGCCACCGCAACCTCGACCTGCTGGGCTCCGGCGATCCTTCCTCCTCAGCCTTCCAAGTAGCTGGAATTACAGGCATGCGCTACCACGCCCGGCTGATTTTTTGATTTGTTGTAGAGATGAGGTCTCGCTGCCCAGGCGGGTCTCGAACCCGCGGGCTCAGGCAATCCACTCACCTCAGCCTCCCAAAGGCGCGGGATTACAGGCTGAGCCACCGAGCCCGGCTCTTCCTACATCTTAAAAAGTTTAAAGTGGTTTTCTTTTTCTTTATTCATGCTTAAAAAAAAAAAAAGCAAGAGGGGGCAGCTGTGAACTCTCACCTATAATTCTAGCATTTTGGGAAGTTGAGGCAAGAGGATCGCTTGAGCCCAGGAGTTCAAGATCAACCTGGGCCAGGCTCAGTGGCTCAGCCTGAAATCCCAGCAATTTGGGAGGCCGAGGTGAGTGGATTGGCTGAGCCCACGGGTTCAAGACCCGCCTGGGCAAGTTGGCAAGACCTCACTCTACAATAAATCAAAAATTAGCCGGGTGTGGTAGCGCGTGCCTGTAGTTCCAGCTACTTGGAAGGCTGAGCCCAGCAGGTCGAGGCTGCAGTGGCCAGGAGCAGCCAGTCTGGGTGACAGACTGAGACTCAAACTCAAAAAAAAAAAAAAAAAAAAAAAAAGAAAGAAATTTTGGGAGAGAAGTTTCATGGTGTGATAGTGAGCACTCTAGTCTCTGAAATTTGGGGAGAAAGAAGAAAAAACACAAACACTCTTGGGAGACAGAAGTTACTGTATTCGTTTATTTAGCATATTGTAATTTGGGTTTTGGTTTCTAGTGGATAGTCTAGATTAGAGTGTCAATTGTTGAAGAATTTTTTTTTTTTTTTTTTGAGTTGGAATCTCACTCCGTTGCCCAGACTGGAGTGCGGTGGCACGCTGCCAGCCACTGCAACCTCGACTCACTGGGCTCCGCCGATCCTTCCGCTTCAGCCTTCCGCGTAGCTGGAACTATAAGGCGCACAACCACGCCCGGCTGATTTTTTGATTTATTGTAAAGATGAGGTCTCGCCAAGTGGCCCAGGCGGGTCTCGAACCCACGGACTCAGGCAATCCACTCACCTCAGCCTCCCAAGGCGCGGGATTACAGGCTGAGCCAGCGAGCCCGGGGATGTAAAGTCTTTCATCCATCTAGAATTGTGGGAGAGGGGGAAATGCCGTAGTCCCTGCTGATCAAAATAATAGCATTCATCAATAGAAACAGATAGGATGGTCAAGATACCACTGCTTCCGGAGGAGGAGCAAGCAGGTAGTGTCTTATATGTAGACCAATACTACACAAAGGTTAGTATTTTGTGGTCTGTGGACATCATTTAACAACCCCCTTTCCATTCAGTACTTCAGCCTACTCCTGAGATAGGGAATAGTCTTCCACTTAGCCACCACAGTTTTATCACATTCAAGGAAATCAATCATTATAATCTAATATACAGTTTGTGTTAGTTCATGTGGGCTGCTGTAACAAAATGCTGTAAACTTGGTAGCTTATAAGCAACAGAAATGTATTGCTCATAGTTCTGCAGGCTGGGAAGTTCAAGATCAAGCTCGCAGCAGATTTGGTGTCTGGTAAGGGCCCTCTTTCTGGTTTGTAGATGGTAACTTCTTACTGCATCCTCACATGTAAAAGGAAGAAAGGCAACTCCCCAGGGAACTTTTATAGGGGCACTAATCCTGTTCTTTTTTTTTTTGAGTTGGAGTCTCACTGTTGCCCAGACTGGAGTGTAGTGGCCACCCCCGGCCACTGCGGCCTTGACCTGCTGGGCTCCCGTGATCCTTCCGCCTCAGCCTTCTGAGTAGCCGGAATTACAGGCATGCGCTACCACGCATTTATGAATGAGGCTGGCTCAGTCCCTGTCCTCATAAAGTACAGAGTGTTGTTCAGGAGGCAGACAGAGTCACAGTAGTGAGTCATGGATATCAGCACTGCACGTGGCATGAAGACACGTGATGTTGACAGAGAATAACAAAGAGACTCATCTTGAGAGGGGCCAGAAAGCAGAACACCGAAGGTGGGCTTCTCCAAGGAAGCAACTTTTAGGTGGAGACATCGGGGCATGAGGGAGAGTCAACCAGGTAAAGTTGGTTCCTCTTTTTTTTTTCTGAGTTGGAGTCTCACTCTGTAACCCAGGCTGGAGTGCAGTGGCATGCTCACGGCTACCGTAGCCTCGACCTGCTTGGGCTCAGGCGATTCTTCCTCTTCAGCCTTCCAAGTGTGTGCACCACCACGCCTGGCTAGTATTTTGATTTATTGTAGAGACGAGGTCTCGCCAAGTTGCCCTGGCTGATCTCGAACTCCTGGGCGCAGGCAATCTTCTCCCCTCCGCCTCCCAAATTGTTGGGATTACAGGTGTGAGCCACTGCACCCACTGGTCCCTCTTTTAGAACTACCTTTTTTTTTCAATTCAGAAAAAAATAAGACGTGACATAGATTGCCAGGGGTTCCCTAATAGATGCCCTGTCTTTCTTTGTCAGAGAATCCCACTGTCACTCATAATGGCTACATTTTTGGCTACCTCTGCAGCTACTGATGGCCTTATGATGAGTTCTGCCATTGGAAGTGTCACTTCTGGGATGCATCCTCCAAGGGAGGTGGCGTGCCTCTTCTTCCAACCTTCCTCTGCCCTGCGACTTGGAATAAGGACCTGGTGGTGAGCCATCTTTGGTCATGCGGAAGAGGCAACATCTGGGGGTGGCAGAAGGGCAGTTGGTGCCATTTCACCATCCCTAACTGCCAGCAGTCATGCTTAAGTCTGAGAGAGAAATAAAGTACTGTCTGTGTAAGGTATTTTTTGAAAGAGGGGATATGCATTTCTGCTATATGCAGTTTAACTTAAATCCTAACCAAATTCAGTGTGGTTAGTAAAATATTTACATGGAATAAAAGACTTGCTTTCTTCTCCTTCTCTTTTTTGGATGGGTCTCAATATGTCATCCAAGCTGAAGTACAAATGTTGCCATCTTGGCTCACTGCAGCTTTGACCTCCTGGGCTCAAGTCCAGATCCTCCTTCCTCAGCCTCCCGAGTAGCTGGCCCTAAAGGTGTGTGCTACCATATCTGGCTACTTTTAAAAAATTTTTTGTAGAAACAGAATTTTGCTGTGTTATCCAGGCTGATTTCAAACTCCTGACTTCAAGAAATCCTCCTGCCTCAGTCTCCCAAAGTGCTGGAACTACAGGCATTACCACTGCACCCAGCCTTACAGTTGCTTTATTTTTGAGTTGGTTTTTTTTTTTTTTTTTTTTGAGTTGGAGTCTCACTCTGTCGCCCAGACTGGAGTGCAGTGGCCACTCCCGGCCACCGCAGCCTCGACCTGCTGGGCTCCGGCAATCCTTCCACCTCAGCCTTCTGAGTAGCTGGAATTACAGGCATGCGCTACCACGCCTGGCTGATTTTTTGATTTATTGTAGAGATGAAGTCTCGCTGCCCAGGCGGGTCTCGAACCCACGGGCTCAGGCAATTCACTCACCTCAGCCTCCCAAAGGCGCAGGATTACAGGCTGAGCCACCGAGCCCGGCTTATTTTTGAGTTGGAATCTCACTCTGTCACCCAGGCTGGAGTGCAGTGACACATGCACGGTCACTGCAGCCTTGACCTGCTAGGCTCAGAAGATACTTCCACCTCAGTCTTCCAAATAGCTGGAACTACAGGTGCGCACAAACACGCCTAGCTAATTTTTAAATTTATTGTAGAGATGAGGTCTCACCAATTTGCCCAGGATGGTCTCGAACCTGTGGGCTCAGCAATTCTCTTACCTCAGCCTCCCAAAGTGCTGGGATTACAGACTTGAGCCACCGTGCCGGCCCCTCACAGTTGCTTTTAAGACACATGATACCCAGGTTCACAGCAGCAGGGTCTGGGGAAAGGGTGGCAGGTGCCATGTCCAGCCTCAGAGGTGGCAAGAACCAGCCCCTGAAACAGTCCAAGAAGCAGACCAAGGAGATGCTTGATGAAGATAAGTCTCTCAAGCAGAAACAAAAAGAGGAGCCACAGAAACTCAAGGAGTAGAAGTAAAACTGGGAAGGGGCCTCAGGCCATGGATGGAATTAAGAAATCGACAAGAGCTGGGCTCGGTGGCCCAGCCTGTAATCCCAGCGCTTTGGGAGGCCGAGGTGAGTGGATTGCCGAGCCTGCGGGTTCGAGACCCGCCTGGGCAGCTTGGCAAGACCTCATCTCTACAATAAGTCAAAAATGAGCTGGGCATGGTAGCGCGCACCTGTAGTTCCAGCTACTCGGAAGGCTGAGGCGGAAGAATCGCCGGAGCCCAGCGGGTCGAGGCTGCAGTGGCCGGGAGTGGCCCCTGCACTCCAGTCTGGGCGACAGAGTGAGACTCCAACTCAAAAGAAAAAAAAAAAAAAAGAAATCTGACAAGAAAAGAAAAGAAGAATAGAATTGCTGTTCCTTGTGCAGGAGGCAATGGTGATCCCTGATGTTCCTCTTTAAACTTCTGCATTCCCGGCCATAATATTCTTTGCCACCTACAGCTATAATGGAGTGTTGTCTTGGAGCCTGTTGTACATTAAAGAACCAAATTCTGCTATAAAAAAAAAAAATGCTGGGCATGGTGGATCATGCCTGTAATCCCAGTACTTTGGGAGGTCAAGACAAGAGGATTGCCTGAGCCCGCAGGTTTGAGACCAGTTTGGGCAACTTGTTGAGATCGCGTCTCTACAATAAATCAGAAAATTAGCTGGGTGTGGTGGCACACACCTATAGTTTCAGCTACTTGGAAGCGGAGGCAAAAGGATTGCCTGAATCCAGCCTGTGCAACAAAGCGAGATTCCAACTCAAATAATAATAGTAATAATAATAATACAGTGGCTCATTACCTCTACTGTTTTCCTCCGTTCTTCCTACTTTAGCTGTGAATTTTATTTATTTATTTATTTATTTATTTATTTATTGACTTGGAGTCTCACTCTGTCCCCCAGACTGGAGTGCAGTGGCTGCTCCTGGCCACCACAGCCTCAACATGTTGCCCCGGTGGGTCTCGAACCCGCGGGCTCAGGCAATCCACTCAACTCGGCCTCCCAAAGTGCTGGGATTACAGGCTGAGCCACCGAGCCCGGCCTAGCTGTGAATTTAAAGTAAAACCAGCTCAGAATCCTGCCAGAATCTGCTCTTTGGCCTTCTGTATCACTGGAATTAACCCAACGCATTTGCAAAAAAAAAAAAAAAAAGACATCAGGCTATCAAGAGGTGAACATCAAAGTTCAAATGTGACAGTCTCTAGAAGAGGAGGACCAGACTGTCTTTTGCCATGATCACCGTACCTTCACTCGTGTGTTTTGGGATGTCACTCACCTTGGCTTCCAGTTCATGTTGTTGACTTTTGTATTGCTCTATGATATCCAAGGTCACTTCAGGCTCTCTGCTCTGCTGAGCGAACCACATTTGAGGAGTTCAGGCCCAGAGCTCTGATTTTACAGCATTTTTTTCCTAATTAAAAAACAATTTTTGCTGCCGGGCCCGGTGGCTCAGCCTATAATCCCCGCGCCTTTGGGAGGCTGAGGTGAGTGGATTGCCTGAGCCTGTGGGTTCGAGACCCGCCTGGGCAGTGAGACCTCATCTCTACAATAAATCAAAAAATCAGCCGGGCGTGGCAGCGCATGCCTGTAATTCCAGCTACTCGGAAGGCTGAGGCGGAAGGATCGCCGAAGCCCAGCAGGCGAGGCTGCGGTGGCCGGAAGTGGCCACGGCACTTCAGTCGTCTGGGTGACCGAGTGAGACTCCAACTCAAAGAACAAAACAAACAAAACAATTTTTTTAGCTGGGCATGGTTGCCTGTGCCTGTATTTAGGACTATTTGGAAGGATGAGGTGGAAGGATCACCAGAGCCCAGCAGATTGATGCTGGGGTGGCCATGAGTGTGCCACTGCCCTCTAGCCTGAGCAACAGAGTGAGATTCCAACTCTAATAATAATAATAATAATAACAGTAATTTTTTTGGTAGAGAAGAGGTCTCACTATGTTGCCTAGGCTGGTCTCAAACTCCTGGACTCAAGGAATCCTCCTGCCTCGGCCTTTCAAAAATGCTGGGATTAGCCGGGCTCGGTGGCTCAGCCTGTAATCCCCCACCTTTGGGAGGCTGAGGTGAGTGGATTGCCTGAACCCGTGGGTTCGAGACCCGCCTGGGCAACGAGACCTCCTCTCTACAATAAAAAAAAAAAAAAAAAAAAATCAGTCGGGCGTGGTAGCGCACGCCTGTAATTCCGGCTACTCGGAAGGCTGAGGCAGAAGGATCGCCAAAGCCCAGCAGGCGAGGCTGCGGTGGCCGGGAGCGGCCACTGCACTCCAGTCTGGGCGACAGAGTGAGACTCCAACTCAAAAAAAAAAAAAAAAAAAAAAGCTGGGATTACAGGCATGAGCCAACACACCTGGCCTTCTAGATTTTTGAATCTGTGAACCATCTTACTCATCAACCACTGAAGTGACCTGTCACATTTCCAACTTATCTCCACCCCCCACGCAAACAATCCAAATCTCCATTGGACCAGTGACTTTTGTTGAGAAATCAATATGGTGGCTTTTTTGTTGTTGTTGTTGTTACTCTTTCCCAGGAGGCAGGGCAGTGACATGCTCTCAGCCACTGCAGCCTTGACCTGCTGGGTTCAGGTGATCCTTCTGCCTCAGCTTCCAAGTAGCTTGAATTACAGGCAGGCGCCACCAAGCCCGGCTAATTTTGTGGTTTATTGTAGAGATGAGGTCTTGCTAAATTGTCTAGGCTGGTCTCAAACTCATGGGCTCAGGCAATCCCCTCATTTTTTTTTTTTTGCATATGTTACTTCTTTACTGTTGTTATTATTTTACATAATAAGCAAAAGTGTAAACACAAATCCCAGAAAAGTTAAACTACCTGAATACCACATGGACAGACATTATTCATGGGCCCTCTTGTTCTTGAAGAGTTCGTCTGTTCATGGTAGTCCAGTGTTCATTAGCATTGTGAGAAATACCCAGATACCACCAGAGTGTTAAACTAATTTGCATCCATACACACATACACATTCACACAAACACACACTCACTCAGAGCTTGCCATCTACTTCTCTAGAATGTAACAGGGTTCATGTAGGATAAGACTAGTTATAGAAGTTATAAAATACATTATAGGATCTGTGGCCAGGTGAGGTGGCTCACCCCTGTATTCCAGGGACTTTGGGAAGCCCAGGCAGGAGGATTGCTTGGGTCCAGGAGTTTGAGACTAGCCTGGGTAATATAGTGAGACCTTGTCTCTAAAAAAGAAAAAGAGCCGGGCTTGGTGGCTCAGCCTGTAATCCCGCGCCTTTGGGAGGCTGAGGTGAGTGGATTGCCTGAGCCCGCGGGTTCGAGACCCGCCTGGGCAACTTGGTGAGACCTCATCTCTACAATAAATCAAAAAATTAACCGGGCGTGGTAGCGCACGCCTGTAGTTCCAGCTACTCAGAAGGCTGAGGTGGAAGGATTGCCAGAGCCCAGCAGGTCGAGGCTGCGGTGGCTGGGAGCATTCCACTGCCCTCCAGCCTGGGCGACCGAGTGAGACTCCAACTGAAAAAATAAAAATAACAAAAATAAATAAAAAAGAAAAAGAAAAATTAACTGGGCATGGTGGTGCACACCTATAGTCTCATCTAGATTGTGAGACTCTGACTTGAAAATAAATAAATAAATACAATATCTAAAAAAAAAGAAGAAGAAAGATTAAGGGACCTTTGGTTGCATTGTCATAAAATCAAATCATTCCTATCTGGGTGGGTCCAAGAGTTTACTTGGCACCTTTTTCAATACAACCAAAGAGATTCATCCTGCCTTACAGAGAAAGTCAGCTGGAGGGTTGAATGTGGAATCTTATAATCGGATTTGTGCTCTGGCTTAGTTGATTCTGAAAAGAATTCAGTCAAATAAAAGCAATGCATTGGAGAATACTATTTTGTACAAAAGATTTTGTGGAATAGCACAAATCCATTGACCATAAATAATTAGTCAATTGAGCATTCCATTACTATTTATTGAACACCTGTAGACTGAAGGGGTCTATTGTGAAGCAAACATAAGATTGCGGTCACGACCATGTGTATACATCTTCTAGTAGTCAATTCCGTTAGAGCCCGAAGTCTTTGCTGTAAAAACTCTTTTTTTTCAGTCGGGGTCTCACTCTGTTGCCCAGGCTGGAATACAGTGGCATGATCACTGCTCACTGCAGCCTCGATCTCCTGGACTCAGGTGATCCTTCTGCCTCAGCCTCCTGAGTAGCTGGGACTACATGCGTTCTCCACCATGCCAGACAATTTTTTATTTTTATTTTTTGAGCTGTAGTCGCACTCTGTCGCCCAGACTGGAGTACAGTGGCCGCTCCCGGCCACCGCAGCCTCGACCTGCTGGGCTCCGACGATCCTTCCGCCTCAGCCTTCCGAGTAGCCGGAACTACAGGCGCGCGCTACCACGCCCGGCTGGTTTTTTGATTTATTGTAGAGATGAGGTCTCGCTGCCCAGGCGGGTCTCGAACCCGCGGGCTCAGGCAATCCACTCACCTCAGCCTCCCAAAGGCGCGGGATTACAGGCTGAGCCACCGAGCCCGGCTTCTCTTTATTTTCTGAGTTGGAGTCTCACTCCATCACCCAGGCTGTAGTGTAGTGGCATACTCACAGCCACCCAAGCGCTGACATACTGGGCTCTGGCGATCATTCCACCTTAGTCGTCAAGTAGTCAGTAGTCAGAACTATAGGCGTGTGCTACCACACCCAGCTAATTTTTCATTTATTGTGGAGATGAGGTCTTGCCAAGTTGCCTGTGTTGGTCTCGAACCTGCAGACTCAGGCTGTCCACTCGCCTTGGTCTCCCAAAGTGCAGGGATTACAGGCTGAGCCACCACAAGTTCTCTCTATGTCGCCCAGGCTGGTCTTGAACTCCTGGCCTCAAGTGATCCTCTTGTCTTGGCCTCCTAAAGTGCTGGAATTACAGGTGTGAGCCACCATGTCCAGTCCAAAAACACAGCTTTTGAATGATTACTTAAAGGTACATTAAACTGGTCACTTTAGGAATAGCAGTGAAATGAGGGCTTGGATCTGAGGTCTGCTTTTAGCCTTCTTGTCTACTCCCATGCAAGGGCCCTCAAGTCCTATCCCTAGCCTCTTTCTGTAGCTTTGTGTGTTGGCACTATCCCTCCCTCTCTTCTTTATAATGAACTACAGCTCCCTGCCCGCCCCCTTTTTTGAGTTGGAGTCTCACTCTGTTACCCAGGCTGGAGTACAGTGGCATGCTCACGACCACCGCAGCCTGCTGGGTTCAGGTGATCCTTCTGCCTTAGCTTTCCAAGTAGCTGGAACCATAGGCACGTGCCACCACATCTGGCTAATTTTAAAATTTACTGTAGAGACGAATTCTCTCCATGTTGCTCAGGCTGGTCTTGAACCCCTGAACTCAGGCAATCCTCTTGTCTCTGCCTCCCAAAGTGCTGGGATTATAGGCATGAGCCACCATGCCCAGCCTCGTTCCCTGGGCCTTTGCACAAGTTGCTCACTCTTCTTGGAATGCTTATCTTTCTCCTTTGGTCTGAATTTCTTCTCTCTCTTTTTTTATCTGAGTTGGAATGTCTCACTCTGTTACCCAGGCTGGAGTGCAGTGGCACAATCAATGGCTACCGCAGCCTTGATCTGCTGGGTTAGGCAATCCTTCCACCTCAGCTTTCCAAGTAGTTGGGATTACAGTTGTGTGCTAATTTTTTGATTTATTGTGGAGATGTGGTCTCGCTACATTGCCCAGGCTGGTCTCTCACTCCTGGGCTCAGACAATCCTCTCACCTCGGCCTCCCGAAGTGCAGGGATTATAGGCATGAGCCACCGTGCCTGGCATCTCTCTTCTTCTTCTTTTTTTGTTTTTAAATTGGAGTCTCCCTCTGTTGCCCAGGCTGAAGTGCAGTGGCATGCTCACGGCCACTGCAGCCTCGACCTGCTGGGCTCAGGTGATCCTTCTGCCTCAGCCTTCCAAGTAGCTGGAACTACAGGTGTGTGCCACCATGCCCAGCTAATTTTTGGATTTATTGTAGAGACAAGGTCTCGCCAAGTTGCGCAGGCTGGTATCCAACCCCAGGGCTCAGGCAATCCTTTTGCCTTGACCTCCCAAAGTGCTAGGATTACAGGCTTGAGCCTCCACAGCACCCAGCCCTCTCTCTTTTTTTTTTTTTTTTTTTTTTGAGTTGGGGTCTCACTCTGTCGCCCAGACTGGAGTGCAGTGGCCACTCTCGGCCTCCGCAGCCTCGACCTGTTGGGCTCCGGCGATCCTTCCCCGTCAGCCTTCCAAGGAGCTGGAACTACAGGCGCGCGCTACCGTGCCTGGCTAATTTTTGATTTATTGTCGAGATGAGGTCTCACCAAGTTGCCCAGGCGGGTCTCGAACCCACGGACTCAGGCAATCCACTCACCTCGGCCTCCAAAGTGCTGGGATTACAGGCTGAGCCACCGAACCCGGCCGCTCTCTCTTCTTAAACCTTAAAAATCCCACAAACATTCTTTATTATTCAGGTATAAAACTGATCTTTGTGATGGGCTTATCAGTAGGTTTTCTGGTGGTGAGCAGAGACCCCAGGCCTCCAAATTTTGGATTTCTAATGACAGCAGTCAGCTCCCAGCAGGGCCTTGCCATACAGAATGGGGATGTCTTTGATCTTCTTGAAAGTCTTGTCCACATATTTCTGGTAATAGGTCACCAGGGCTTTGGAGATGGACTGAAGGATAGCATAGATATGGGCCACATGACCATCACTCCTCACACGGACACAGATGTCCATGCCAACAAACCACTTGTTGCTCAGAAGCAGAACGGGTTCCAGTAGACGGTGCTGCAGTGAGCATGGCTTGATTGTCTCCAGGAGCTGCCTGTTCACCTTGACAAGATTTTGTCGTGTTTGGACTGCAAAGACCTGCAGGACTGCAGCGGGCCCTTGGACCACTTGTCTACAGGCATGGGTAAGAGCTCCCTGCTGGGTGGTGCCCAACCAGAAAAGCCTGAATTCCTTCTCATTCTCCAATTCTTTTTTTTTTGAGTTGGAGTCTCACTCTGTCGCCCAGACTGGAGTGCAGTGGCCGCTCTTGGCCACTGCAGGTTCGACCTGCTGGGCTCTGGTGATCCTTCCGCCTCAGCCTTCCAAGAAGCTGGAAGTACAGGCGTGTGCTACCACACCCGGCTGATTTTTTGATTTATTGTAGAGATGAGGTCTCACTGCCCAGGCGGGTCTCGAACCCGCGGGCTCAGGCAATGCATTCACCTCAGCCTCCCAAAGGCGTGGGATTACAGGCTGAGCCACCCAGCCTGGCTCTCCAACTCTTAACATAGTGGGTACCCCAAAGAACTCAAAGCAGGAACACCAACAGGTATTAATTTTTATTTGTTTGTTTATTTGTTACTATAATCGTTCCTACTTTTTATTTATTTATTTTTGAGTCTGGGTCTCTGTATCACCCACGCTGAAGTGCCGTGGCATGTTCACAGCTCACTGCAACCCCAGTCTCTGAGCTCAGGTGATCCTTCTGCCTCAATCTACTGAGCAGCTGGGACAATAGGCACATGTCACCACACCTGCCTTATGTTTTGATTTTTTTTTCTTTTTTTTTAGTCGCGGTCTCACTCCGTCGCCCAGACTGGAGTGCAGTAGAGGCTCCCGGCCACCGCAGCCACGACCTGCTGGGCTCCAGCAATCCTTCTGCCTCAGCCTTCCAAGTAGCTGGAACTACAGGCGCGCGATACCACGCCCGGCTGTTTTTTTTTTTTTTTTTTAGTTGGAGTCTCACTCTGT
>JAPVLO010003285.1:0-23465 GCA_027257055.1 Cephalopachus bancanus
ATGCAATTATTGAAAGTGCAGATGCTGAATTAGACTTAGCTTTTTGTATCACAGAACATATTCCTGTTATTGATATGATTAAAGTTAAGAGATACTTAGAAGGTAAGAAAACTCGCTTAGTAGGACCAAACTGTCCTGGTGTGATCACTGCAGATGAATGTAAAATTGGTATTATGCCTGGTTACATCCATAAAAAAGGTCACGTAGGCGTAGTTTCACGTTCAGGTACATTAACATATGAAGCGGTTCATCAATTAACTCAAGCTGTAATCGGTCAAACGACAGCTGTTGGTATTGGTGGAGACCCAGTTAATGGTACAGACTTCATTGATGTATTAAAAGCATTTAATGAAGACGACGAAACATATGCAGTTGTTATGATTGGTGAAATCGGTGGTACAGCTGAAGAAGAAGCAGCTGAATGGATTAAAGCTAACATGACAAAACCAGTAGTAGGATTCATTGGTGGTCAAACAGCACCTCCAGGAAAACGTATGGGTCACGCTGGTGCAATCATTTCAGGCGGTAAAGGTACTGCATCTGAAAAAATCAAAACTTTAAATGACTGTGGTATTGATACAGCAGATACACCATCTGTTATCGCTGAAACACTTATAAACCGTATTAAAAAAGAAGACGGTTTATACGAAAAAATGTTTAACAGTTAAATAATAACCATATATATAAGTACAGTGTCTTTCTTCAATAGAAAAGCACTGTGCTTATTTGGTGTTTAAATTTATATATCCCACTAATGAACTCAATTTTAGTTTGTTAGTGGTTTTTTTGTAGACAATATTAAATGCATAAACTATAATATATGTAAAATATTAACAAACAGGAGTGAGGCATGAAATTTAACGATGAAACAGCATATGTAAATGCAATAACATCAAGATTAAATGAAGACAGTCATGATATTGAAATCATGAATAAATTTAAAGGTTATGAAGGCGAACAACTAGTAGAAAATCTACTAAAGCGACAACATCAAATTGTGTTTAGCCATAATCTTGAATTTGTATCTTCAAATGCAGTACAAATAGATTTTTTAATCATACATAACAATCAAATAAGTATATTAGAAGTTAAACACTACTATGGTGATTTCGAAATCTATGACAGCTATATAAAGAGTTCTTATAATAAACGTTACACATCACCATTTGTACAATTATACAAAGCTAAAAATACCCTCCAATCAATACTTCAAGAAATCAATCTAAACCTACCAATAAATCACTATTTAGTATTTTCAAATCCCACATTTACACTAAGAAACCACATACCTAACCGCTCGCAAGTACTATTGCGCTCTGAATTTTATAAATTTCCAAAACTATTTCAATCTCAACAAATTGAAAAAGATAGACAAATACTTCAGCGAATTATAGCTAAGCAGCAAATATTTTCTCATAGATTTAAACAGTCGAAAGAGTCGCTTTAATAAGATAACTAAAGGTATAAAATGTCCAGAATGTAAAAAGTTACATACTATTATAATTGAAGAAAAGAAGAAGATTATACCTTGTAAAAATTGTTTAAAAACTTTTAGAAGAGTGGAAATTTACTATTTTAACATAATGGAACTAGGCATAATAAAAGGAAAAGAAGGATTTACAATACCAGAAGCATTGAATGGTGTGAGGCGAATAATGTTCAAACTGTAAAAAGAATATGCAATCAACATTTTAAGAGTAAAGGTCAAAGGTATAAGACGTATTATTTAGAAGAATTTAGTAGGTGATGCGGCGCTAACGATCAAGACTGAAAAACAAGATCGTTAGAAATTCTAACGCTCAAGAAAGTAAAAAAAGATCGTTAGCCGTTAAAAAAATTAAAAAATGAGTAGTGAGCCCCGCGCTAATGATCAAGACTGAAAAACAAGATCGTTAGAAATTCTAACGCTCAAGAAAGTAAAACAAGATCGTTAGCCTTTAAAAAAAATTTAAAAAAAAGAGGAGTGAGCCCCGCGCTAACGATCAAGACTGAAAAACAAGATCGTTAGAAATTCTAACGCTCAAGAAACCAAAACAAGATCGTTAGCCGTTAAAAAATTTAAAAAAGAGGGTTAACCCTGCGCTAACGCTCAAGACTAAGAAACAAGATCGTTAGAAATTCTAACGCTCAAGAAACCAAAACAAGATCGTTAGCCGCCCGTCCAAATCAAAAAAATCTACATTATAAGAGGTGTACATTTATGAATGATTATCAAGAAACAATTTTGAAATTAACATACAGTGGTTTTACGACTAATCAAATTCACAAGATGATTCGTTATGATCCTGAGTTAAATTTTCTTTCATATAGAACTGCGTTTATTGATTTTGTATATAAAAGTGGTTTTAAAGAGAGAACAATATTAACGATGTATCACAAATATAATGATAGTCATATAGATAAAATACGTTCTTCATTAAAGAAAAGAAATATTCAAATGGTGTTTTCTGATGAGGATTGTTATCCAACTTTATTGAAGGAAATTTATGATTATCCGCTTGTACTTTTCGGAATGGGTAATATGTCGTTATTGCAAAATAAACAAAAATTGGCTATAGTCGGTTCAAGGAAGGCTACTCAATATTCAGAACAAATTTGTGATGCTATCGCCCCAGAACTGGTTAAGTCTCATATTACAATTGTTTCTGGAATGGCTATGGGAGCAGATTATTTTGCACATTTAAAAGCGATAGAGTATAGTGGTCAAACTATAGGTGTTGCTGCATTTGGTTTAGATTATCATTATCCTAAAGCGACACAATATATAAGTGAACTGATGCGTAAAGATCATCTCGTCATATCTGAATATTACCCTACAACAAAAGTTCAAAAATGGCGTTTCCCAGAAAGAAATCGTATTATTAGTGGATTGTCACAAGGTGTATTAGTAACTGAAGCAAATGAACGTAGTGGTTCTTTAATCACGATAGATTTGGCATTGGAACAAAATAGAAATGTATATTGTTGCCCAGGCACGATTTTTCAATCTTTAAGTAAAGGTGGCAATAATAGAATAAAAGAAGGTGCCAAGCTCGTACAAAAAGCTCAAGATATCATTGAGGATTATTGTATATTTACTGAACAAAAATAAATTTTATAAAATGTTTTAATTGACAAAGCTGAATTTATCAGTTTATCATTTACATTTGTAATCAATAGAATAGCAAGGGGGGCTTACTTTGGCAGAAAATCTTGTCATCGTTGAATCGCCCGCAAAAGCAAAAACCATTGAAAAATATTTAGGAAAAAAATATAAAGTCGTTGCATCTATGGGGCATGTTAGAGATTTACCTCGTAGTCAAATGGGCGTAGATGTTGAAAATAATTATGAACCTAGATATATTACGATTCGCGGCAAAGGGCCAGTTGTAAAAGATTTTAAAACGCTATGCAAAAAAAGCAAAAAACGTTTTCTCGCAAGTGACCCCGATCGTGAAGGTGAAGCAATTGCGTGGCATTTAGCACATATATTAGATATAGATGAAATAAAAATCAAGAGTCGTATTTAACGAAATTACAAAAGATGCAGTAAAAGATAGTTTTAAGCATCCTAGAGAAATTGAACATGAGTTAGTTGATGCACAACAAGCAAGACGTGTACTAGATAGACTTGTTGGGGTATAACATTTCTCCAGTGTTATGGAAAAAGTTAAAAAAGGTTTGTCAGCAGGTCGAGTACAATCTGTTGCATTAAGACTCGTTATAGATCGTGAAAACGAAATTAATAATTTTAATCCAGAAGAATACTGGACTATTGAAGGTTTATTTAAACATAAAACTAAAACATTTAGTGCGAAGTTTTTACATGAGAAAAGTAAACCCGTTAAATTAAAAAATGAAAAAGACGTACAAAAAATTACAACACAATTAGATGGGGATAAATTTGAAGTTACGCAAGTTACTAAGAAAGAAAAATTAAGATATCCTGCGAAATCATTTACAACTTCATCTTTACAACAAGAAGCATCTCGTAAGTTGAATTTTAAAGCTAGAAAAACAATGATGTTAGCACAACAATTATACGAAGGTATAGATTTGAAAAAACAAGGTACTGTTGGTTTGATTACGTATATGAGAACGGACTCAACACGTATAGCTGATAGTGCTCAAGCTGAAGCAGCATCATTTATTGAAAAAGAGTACGGTAAAGAGTATTTATCTAAACAAAAGCAGCAAAAGGTAAACAAGGCGCACAAGATGCCCATGAAGCAGTTAGACCGACAAGTGTGGAACGTACACCAGATCAGATGAAAACATTCTTATCTAGAGATCAATATCGATTATATAAATTGATTTGGGAACGTTTTATGGCAAGTCAAATGGCACCTGCTATTGCTGATACAGTTGCAGCAGATATTACACAAGGCGATTTGAAATTCAGAGCAAATGGTCAAACAATCAAATTTAAAGGTTTCATGAAAGTATACGTTGAAGCTAAAGATGATACTGATGAAAAAAAAGAAGGTAAATTACCACCGTTAGAAAAAGGTGATATCGTTACGGCTGAGAAAATCGATCCAAAACAACATTTCACTCAACCACCACCACGATACACTGAAGCACGTTTGGGTTAAAACTTTAGAAGAATTAAAAATCGGTAGACCTTCAACTTATGCACCTACAATCGATACGATTCAAAAAAGAAACTACGTAAATTAGACCAGAAAAGATTTGTGCCTACAGAGTTAGGAGAAATCGTACATGAGTCAGTTAAAGAATACTTCCCTGAAATTATCGATGTTGACTTTACAGTTAATATGGAAACATTGCTAGATAAAGTAGCAGATGGTGAAATTGAGTGGAAGAAAGTCATAGATATGTTCTATGAAAACTTTAAAATCGATGTAGCAAGAGCAGAAGAAGAAATGGAGAAAATTGAAATCAAAGATGAACCAGCTGATGAGGATTGCGAATTATGTGGTTCACCAATGGTTTATAAATGGGCCGATACGGTAAGTTTATGGCTTGTTCAAATTTCCCAGATTGTAGAAATACGAAAGCAATCATTAAAACGATTGGCGTTAAATGTCCTAAATGTAAAGAGGGCGAAGTTGTCGAACGTAAATCTAAAAAGAATAGAGTATTCTATGGTTGTTCAAGATACCCAGAATGTGATTATACATCATGGGATAAACCTTTAGATCGTTCATGTCCTAAATGTGAAACAGTACTTGTTGAACGTAAAAAAGGAAAATCAGCTCAAGTTATATGTCCAAATTGTGATTATAAAGAGCAAGAACAAAAATAGTTATAATACAGTGCAAAAAGTTATTTTAATGATAACTTTTTGCACTTGTTTTTTGATTTAATGTTTTAATAGTAAAACGTCACTAATTTTTTAAAAATTTATCATCACTTTATCATTTGATTAAATTCAGATTTGTTATACAATTCAATATGGAATAAAAAATTCAAAAATCAAGGAGGCATAAATAATGACTTCAATAAATGTTATCGGTGCTGGATTAGCAGGTTCAGAAGCGGCATATCAAATTCCCAAGAGAGGATCAATGTTAATCTATATGAAATGAGACCGGTAAAACAAACACCAGCGCATCATACAGATAAATTTGCAGAACTTGTATGTTCTAATTCTTTAAGAGGTAATCAGTTAACAAATGCTGTCGGTGTCTTAAAAGAAGAAATGAGACAATTAGATTCATTAATTATAAAAGCAGCAGATAATGCGCGTGTACCAGCGGGAAGGTGCACTTGCTGTCGATCGACATGATTTTGCGGGATACATTACAGATACGCTTAAGAATCATCCGAATTTTACTGTAAAAAATGAAGAAATAACTGAGATTCCTGATGGACCAACAATTATTGCAACAGGTCCTTTAACGACAGAAAGTTTAACGAAACAAATTATGAATATTACAGGTGAAGAACAACTGTACTTCTATGATGCAGCTGCACCAATTATTGAAAAAGAATCTATTAACATGGATAAAGTATATTTGAAATCACGCTATGACAAAGGTGATGCAGCATACTTGAATTGTCCAATGACTGAAGAAGAATTCAATACTTTTTATGATGCACTTATAAATGCTGAAGTTGTACCTTTAAAAGAATTCGAAAAAGAAATTTATTTTGAAGGTTGTATGCCATTTGAAGTAATGGCTGAACGTGGTAAGAAAACTTTATTATTTGGTCCTATGAAGCCTGTAGGTTTAGAAGATCCTAAAACTGGTAAAAGACCATATGCAGTTGTTCAATTACGACAAGATGACGCAGCTGGAACGTTATATAATATTGTAGGTTTCCAAACACATCTAAAATGGGGCGCGCAAAAAGAAGTTATTTCGCTAATTCCTGGATTAGAAAATGTTGATATCGTACGTTACGGCGTGATGCATCGAAATACATTTATTAATTCACCAAACGCGCTTAAAGAAACGTATCAATTAAAATCAAGAGAAGATTTATTCTTTGCTGGTCAAATGACTGGTGTAGAAGGGATATGTTGAAAGTGCAGCGAGTGGACTGATTGCAGGAATTAATGCGAGTAAACTCGTTTCGGGACTTGATCCCAATCGTTTTCCCTCGAGAAACAGTAATCGGAAGTATGGCTTATTACATTACACATGCGAATAATAATAAGAACTTCCAACCGATGAATGCGAACTTTGGTTTATTGCCTACCTTAGAAAAACGTATTAAAGATAAGAAAGAACGATATGAAACACTTGCAAATCGTGCATTAAAACATTTAGATTCATTTAAAGTAATGCTTTAGTAAATTATTTTAAGATTTTTTAAAATTGTGATACAATTCAGATAAAATGGGAGGAATGAGTTATGGTACATACAATTGAACAACAGTTTGTTGATATGTTAACTTATGAAAAACATTTTTCCACCCATACTTTAAATGCATATCAACTTGATTTGAATGAATTTAATGATTTTTTACAGTCAGAACATTTATCTTTAGAATCATTTGAATATAAAGATGCAAGGAGATACCTTGCGTTTTTGTATGATAAAGGACATAAAAGGACGAGTGTTTCGCGTAAAATTTCTACATTAAGATCTTTATATCAATATTGGATGAGTGTTGATAGCGAAATTCAGAATCCATTTATTCAACTTGTACATCCAAAAAAAGAACATCATTTACCAAGCTTTTTCTATGAAGAAGAAATGGAAAAGCTATTTAAAACACTTGATGATGGTAAAAAAACGAATATAAGAGATCGCGTCATTCTTGAGTTGCTTTATGCGACAGTATTCGAGTTTCAGAATTAGTTCATATTCAAATGAGTGATATTGATTTGAATTATGCATTTGTCAAAGTGCTAGGTAAAGGGAATAAAGAACGTATCGTTCCATTTGGAGAGTATTGTCAAAGTGCAATCGTTGACTATATTGAACAATTTAGAAGTCAGATGCATTTAGATCATGATTTATTGATAGTAAACATGAGAGTAAACCTATAACTGAACGTGGTGTAAGATATGCACTCAACGAAATTGTTAAGAGAACGCAAGGTGTGTATCATATTCATCCTCATAAATTAAGGCATACTTTTGCAACACATTTGCTAAATCAAGGGAGCCGATATGAGAAGTGTTCAAAGTTTACTGGGACATGAAAGTTTATCAACGACAAGTCAATATACACATGTTACAAAAGATAAATTAAGAAAAGTATACTTATCAGCACATCCACGTGCGTAAAGGAGATTTGATAATGAGTTCTTCATTACATGCTACAACTATATTTGCAATAAGACATAATGGTCATTCTGCAATGGCAGGTGACGGTCAAGTTACATTAGGTGAGCAAGTCATCATGAAACAAACAGCAAGAAAAGTTAGAAGATTATATCATGATAAAGTTGTTGCTGGTTTCGCTGGCAGCGTTGCAGACGCATTTACTTTATTCGAAAAATTTGAGTTAAATTACAAGAATATAGCGGTAATTTAACGCGAGCTGCAGTTGAGCTTGCTCAAGAATGGCGTGGAGATAAAATGTTACGTCAACTTGAAGCGATGCTCATTGTTATGAATGAGACGGATTTATTAGTCGTAAGTGGTACTGGGAGAAGTGATTGAGCCAGATGATGGTATCATTGCTATTGGTTCTGGTGGTAATACGCTTTAAGTGCTGGTAGAGCGCTTAAGTCATATGCACCTCATTTATCGGCTAAAGAAATTGCAGAAGCTTCACTTAATACGGCTGCAGATATTTGTGTGTTTACAAACCATGAAATAAAAGTTGAAGAAATATAATTGGAGGGGTTTAAGGTTGTCACAAAATCAATTAAAAATGACACCGCATGATATCGTTGATCGATTAAATGATCATATCATTGGTCAACAAGATGCTAAACGTAAAGTAGCAATTGCTCTAAGAAATCGCTATAGACGAAGTTTATTAGATGAACAACTTAGAAACGAAATCATACCTAAAAACATTCTCATGATAGGTCCTACAGGTGTAGGTAAGACTGAAATAGCTAGGGAAAAATGGCTAGATTAGTTGGTGCACCTTTTGTAAAAGTAGAAGCTACTAAATTTACTGAAGTAGGTTATGTAGGTCGAGATGTTGAAAGTATGATACGTGACCTTGTTGAAGTGGGTCGTCGACTTGTTAAAGAAGAAAAGAAAAAAGGCGTACTTGATGAGGCAACTCAAAAAGCTAATGAAAAATTAGTGAAATTGCTTGTGCCAAGCATGAAGAAAAAAGCACAAAGTAATAGTAATAATCCGTTAGAGTCATTATTTGTGGACAATTCCGAACTTCAATCAACAAGAAGAAGTTGAAGAAACACCAACTGAAGAGATAAAAACAAAACGTGAAGATATTAAAAAACAATTATTAAACGGTGAACTTGAAGAAGAAATCGTTAAAATAAAAGTAGAACAAGAACAACAAACGTTAGGCATGATGGGTATGGAAAATAACCTCAAATGCAAGATATGCTTAGCCAAATGATGCCTAAGAAAAAAGTTGAAAGAAACTTGCCAGTTAAATCAGCACGAAAAATTTTAACAGATGAGATTGCGAATGAATTGATTGACCAAGAGTCGGTTAACGAAGAAGCAATTCAATTAACTGAACAAATGGGCATGGTATTCATCGATGAAATCGATAAAATTGCTGTGAGCAACAGTAACGGTGGACAAGATGTATCTCGACAAGGTGTACAAAGAGATATATTACCAATTGTTGAAGGTAGTGTCGTTCAAACGAAATATGGTTCAATTAATACTGAGCACATTTTATTTATTGGTGCAGGTGCATTCCATATGTCTAAACAAGTGATTTAATACCTGAGTTACAAGGGAGATTTCCAATTCGTGTTGAATTAGATAGTTTAACTACTGAAGATTTCGTTAAAATATTAAAAGAACCGAAACAATCGCTTCTTGATCAATACAAAGCATTGTTGGAAACTGAGATGGTGACAATCAACTTTACAGATGAAGCATTAATCGTTTAGCTGAAATTGCTTTTCAAGTTAACCAAGAGACAGATAATATCGGTGCAAGAAGACTGCATACTATACTTGAAAAAATGCTAGAAGATCTTTCTTTCGAAGCTTCGAATATGCCAAATGCAGTTGTAGATATAACACCTGAATATGTTAATCAAAAATTAGAATCTATTGCGACAAATAAAGATTTTAAGCGCGTTTATTCTATAAAAAAGGAGAAAAAATTAAATGAGTTTATTATCAAAGACAAGAGAATTAAATACGTTATTACAAAAGCATAAAGGTATTGCTGTAGACTTTAAAGATATGGCTAAAACTATCAGTGATGTAACGGTGACAAACGTATTCATCGTATCAAGAAGAGGTAAAATTTTAGGTTCAAGTTTAAATGAATTATTAAGCAATGAACGTATTATCAAAATGTTAGAAGACAGACATATTCCTAAAGAATATACTGATCAATTAATGCATGTAGAACAAACGAAATCAAATATCGGTATTGAAGAAGTATTAACTGTATTCCCACCAGAAAATAAAGAATTATTCGTTGATAGTCAAACAACTATTTTTCCAATCCTTGGTGGTGGTGAACGTTTAGGTACATTAGTAGTTGGACGTGTATCTCAAGATTTCAATGACAATGACTTTGTACTTGGTGAATATGCAGCTACTGTTATTGGTATGGAAATATTAAGAGAAAAACATAATGAAATTGAACAAGAAGCTAGAGATAAAGCAGCAATCAATATGGCAATTAATTCACTTTCATATTCAGAAAGAGAAGCGATTGAACATATCTTTGAAGAACTTGGTGCACCTGAAGGTTTATTAGTTTTCTTCTAAAGTTGCTGATAGAGTAGGTATTACAAGATCAGTTATCGTCAATGCATTAAGAAAATTAGAAAGTGCTGGCGTAATTGAATCTCGTTCTTTAGGTATGAAGGGTACATTCATTAGAATTAAAAAAGAAAAATTCTTAGATGATTTTGGATTATCTAAATAAAATACTTGATGAACAGAATAAGATATGATATATTTGAAAACGGCTTATAAAGCCAAATTCACACATAATCACGAAAATTATGGATTGGTGCAACTTAACTAAGTTGTTTCTATAATAAGTGTTTATGGCGGAATAAAACCAATTAGGAGGAATTATCATGGCAGTTATCTCAATGAAACAATTGCTTGAAGCAGGTGTTCACTTCGGTCACCAAACACGCCGTTGGAACCCAAAAATGAAAAAATACATTTTCACAGAAAGAAACGGTATCTACATTATCGATTTACAAAAAACAGTTAAAAAAGTTGACGAAGCATACAACTTTAAATTTAAAACTGTTTCTGAGAAGGCGGTAAAGTATTATTCGTAGGTACTAAAAAACAAGCACAAGAGTCAGTTAAAGAAGAAGCTGAACGTGCTGGACACTACTACATTAACCAAAGATGGTTAGGTGGTATCTTAACTAACTATAAAACAATCTCTAAACGTGTAAAACGTATTTCTGAAATTTAAAAAATGGAAGAAGACGGTACGTTTGATGTATTACCTAAAAAAGAAGTTGTAGAACTTAAAAAAGAATATAACCGTTTAATCAAATTCTTAGGCGGTATTCGTGATATGAAATCAATGCCTCAAGCATTATTCGTAGTAGACCCTCGTAAAGAGCGTAATGCGATTGCTGAAGCACGTAAATTAAACATTCCAATCGTTGGTATTGTTGATACAAACTGTGACCCAGATGAAATCGACTATGTTATCCCTGCGAACGATGATGCTATTCGTGCTGTTAAATTGTTAACTGGTAAAATGGCTGATGCTATTTTAGAAGGTCAACAAGGCGTTTCAAAAGAAGATGTTGCTGAAGAGCAAAACATCGACTTAAACGAAACAGAACAAGCACCTGAAGAAGAATCAACTGAAACTACTGAAGCATAATTTCAAAAAAGGTGATAAGGTTCTATAACTTAATCACCTTTTTTAGAAAGATTTAAGATAAACAATATATTATTTAAATAAATGGAGGAATTAGATTATGGCTATTTCAGCTAAACTTGTTAAAGAACTACGTGAAAAAACTGGCGCAGGTATGATGGACTGTAAAAAAGCTTTAACAGAAACTGATGGTGACATCGATAAAGCGGTAGATTACTTACGTGAAAAAGGTATCGCTAAAAACTGCTAAGAAAGCAGACCGTATTGCTGCAGAAGGGACTACTTTTGTTGCATCTAAAGGTAACGATGCAGTAATTCTTGAATTAAACTCAGAAACTGACTTCGTTGCTCGTAACGAAGGTTTCCAAAACTTAGTTAAAGAAATGGCTGATCATATTCTTGATGTTAAACCAGCTGACGTTGATGCATTAAACGCTTCAAAATTAGCTAGTGGTCAAACTGTTGAAGAAAAAATGAACGAAGCTATCTCTACTATTGGTGAAAAATTAACTTTACGTAGATTTTACATTAAAAACAAAAACTGATAACGATTCATTCGGTGAGTACTTACACATGGGTGGACGTATTGGTGTATTAACTGTTGTTGAAGGTTCAACAAATGAAGAAGCAGCTAAAGACGTTGCTATGCACATCGCTGCATTAAACCCTAAATTTGTTTCTCGTGACCAAGTATCTGAAGAAGAATTAGCTCACGAAAAAGAAATTTTAAAACAACAAGCTTTAAATGAAGGTAAACCTGAAAATATCGTTGAAAAAATGGTTGAAGGTAGAATGCGTAAATATTTAGAAGAAATCTGTGCTGTTGACCAAGCATTCGTTAAAAAACCAGACCAAACTGTTGCTGAATTCTTAAAAACAGACGGTGCGTGCTTGTAGATTTCGTTCGTTACGAAGTTGGGGAAGTATCGAGAAACGTTCTGATAACTTTGCTGATGAAGTAAAAGACAAATGAAAGGCAACTAAGATTGCTTTTTAGGAAGAAGACACGCTTTGTGTCTTCTTTCGTTATATATAAAGACCTAATTATAAGCATAGAGAGGGGTCAAGATGACTAAGAATTCTAAATATAAACGCGTCGTATTAAAACTAAGTGGTGAAGCTTTAGCAGGAGATTCAGGCTTTGGCATTAACCCAGTCGTAATTAAAAGTATCGCTCAACAAGTGTCAGAAGTTGCTCAAATGGATGCGAAGTTGCTGTAATCGTTGGTGGCGGAAACATTTGGAGAGGTAAAAATGGAAGCGATTTAGGTATGGATCGTGGAACAGCTGATTATATGGCATGTTAGCCACTGTTATGAATGCTTTAGCATTACAAGATAGTTTAGACAATTAGATTGTGATACTCGTGTATTAACTTCAATCGAAATGAAACAAGTTGCTGAACCATATATTAGAAGACGTGCGATTCGTCACTTAGAGAAAAAGAGAGTCGTTTATATTTGCAGCGGGAATAGGAATCCTTACTTCTCTACAGATACGACTGCAGCTTTAAGAGCAGCTGAAGTTGAGGCTGATGTTATCTTAATGGGTAAAAACAATGTGATGGTGTTTATTCTGCTGACCCTAAAGTAGATCCTAAAGCAGAAAAATACGAAAGATTAACATATATTCAAATGTTACAAGAAGGATTACAAGTTATGGATTCAACTGCTTCATCATTCTGTATGACAATGATATCCCACTTGTTGTATTCTCAATTATGGAAGAAGGAAATATTAAACGTGCTGTTCAAGTGAAGAAATCGGTACGATTATTACAAAATAAACTTGAGGTGTAATTCCATGGCAGATGTTATTCAAGAAACGAAGTCAAAATGAACAAAACTATTGAAAGTTTCAATAGAGATTTAGCTGGTATTAGAACTGGACATGCAAATGCGAATCTTTTAGAAAGAGTAAATGTTGAGTATTACGGTGTTCCAACACTATTCAACAATTAGCAGTATCTCAGTACCTGAAGCGCGTTTGTTAGTTGTTCAACCATATGACAAATCATCAGTTGATGATGTACTTAAAGCAATAAATGCTGCTAACTTAGGTGTTAATCCAACAAGTGATGGTACAGTTATTAGAATTTCAGTACCAGCATTAACTGAAGAACGCAGAAAAGAATTAGTAAAAGAAGCTAAAAAAGAAGCTGAAAATGCTAAAGTTGCAATTCGTAATGTTCGTCGTGATTCAAATGAAGATTTGAAGAAACAAGAAAAAAATGGCGAAATTACAGAAGATGATTTAAGAAATCAAACTGAAGAAGTTCAAACATTACAAATGATTTCATCAAACAAATAGATGATTTAACGACTCAAAAAGAAAATGACATTTTGGAAGTTTAAAGATAAGAGCTGTACCAAATCAGACTTTGGTACGGTTTTTTCTTTATATATAACAGAATACATCTTTTTGTGATAAAATGTATTACGATATGTTTAATTAATTTTACATATAAATTCGCGTTTGTTTGATGGAGGACGCTATGATAAAAAAGTTTATAAAGCAAAAACAACAATAAATAATCAAGACAATGAATTATCGATACTGAACATATAGCAATTATTATGGACGGAAATGGTTGATGGGCTAAAATAGAAAAATGCCTCGTATAAAAGGACATTATGAAGGTATGCAAACGGTTAAGAAAATAACACGTAAAGCAAGTGATTTAGGTGTGAAATATTTGACTTTATATGCTTTTTCTACGGAAAATTGGTCGAGACCAGAAGATGAAGTGAAATATTTAATGAAATTACCGGTTGATTTTTTAAAGACTTTTCTACCTGAATTGATCGAAAAAAATGTTAAAGTCACAACGATTGGTTTTACCGAAGCTTTGCCTAAGCATACTAAAAATGCAATTGAAGAAGCTATCGAAAAAACGAAACATAATACAGGGCTAAATCTTGTGTTTGCGTTGAACTATGGTGGTAGAGCAGAAATTCTTAATGCTGTTAAAGAACTTTACCATGAAGTTGAAGAAGGCAATTTAACAATTGATGAATCTATGTGAAGATAATATAAAGAAATATTTATTCACTTCAGATATTCCAGATCCAGAGTTGCTCATCGTACATCAGGTGAGAAGATTAAGTAATTTTTTAATATGGCAATCATCTTATAGTGAATTTATATTTACTAAGACACTGTGGCCAGATTTTGATGAACAATCACTCATAGACTGTTTAAAAATTTATCAGTCGAGACAACGAAGATTTGGTGGGCTGTAAAGGAGATAAAAATGAAGACAAGAACAATATCGGCAATTGTTGCTATGGCTGTATTTCTTCCAGTCGTAATATATGGTGGATTACCCGTAATAGCGTTAGCGTATTTATTAGCGATTATTGCTTTAAAAGAAATTTTAAATATGAATAATTTATCAATTATTTCTATACCAGGTTTTTTGTCCACTGTTTCGCTATGTATAATATTATTGCCTCAAGAACTCATTAATAACGATATAAGTGTTCAACTTAGACTTCTAATCGTTATGAGTTTCTTAATGTTGAGTTATACGTGATGTCTAAAAATAGATTTAATTTTATGGATGCCTCTTTCTGTGTCATGTCCGTTACATATATCGGAATAGCTTTATGTATTTCTATGAGACAAGAGAGCATGGCTTACAATTTATCTTATTCGCATTATTATTAGTGTGGTTAACTGATACAGGTGCATATATATTTGGTAGATTATTTGGTAAACATAAACTTTGGCCATTAATTAGTCCGAACAAAACGATTGAAGGATTTATTGGCGGCATTTTCTCAAGTTTAATTCGTTGCAGTTATTTTTGGACAATATTTTGATATGGATGTATCATTATGGTTATTAATCCATTAACGATGTTATTAAGTATGTTTGGACATTAGGTGACTTAGTAGAATCAGGGCTTAAAAGACATTTCGGTGTGAAAGATTCAGGGAATATTATGCCAGGACATGGTGGTATATTAGATAGATTTGATAGCTTTATCTTTGTATTACCACTGTTAAATCTATTCTATTTCAATTGTAAATTGGGGTGAAGTCTTTGAAAATATAGCTATTTTAGGAGCTAGTGGTTCTGTTGGACAGCAAGCATTAGATGTTATAAGAGAACATGCATCACAATTTAATTTAGTTGCATTTTCAGTCGGTAAAAACATTGCTTATGCACAGAATATAATTGAAGAATTTCATCCAGAAACTCATATCTGTTCAAAATGAAGAAGATATAGATAAACTTAAACATTTAAATATTGAAATTGTACATGGGGACGCAGGTTTATTAGCAGTTGCAACATACAATAATACCGATATTTTATTAAATTCAATTGTCGGTAGTATAGGTTTAAGACCTACTATTGCAGCTATAGAAGCTGGTATAGATATAGGACTAGCGAATAAAGAGACTTTAGTTGCAGCTGGTGAACTTGTGATGTCAAAAGCTAGAGAACATAATGTTAACATTCTACCTGTAGATTCAGAACACTCAGCAATATTTCAATGTTTAAATGGTGAGAAGAAAGAACAGGTTAATAAATTAATCATAACTGCGAGTGGCGGATCATTTCGTGATTTTACACGTACAGAACTCAAATCTGTAACACGTGATGAAGCGCTCAACCATCCTAACTGGTCTATGGGGCAAAAGATTACGATAGATTCTGCAACAATGATGAATAAAGGTTTAGAAGTCATTGAAGCAAAATGGTTATTTGATTTAGATATTGATCAAATTGAAACTGTCTTACATAAAGAGAGTATTATTCATTCTATGGTTGAATTTAAGGATACGAGTGTGATTGCACAATTGGGTACACCAGATATGAGTAACACCCATTCAATATGCATTTACATATCCAGAAAGATATACAAGAGATGCAGAAAAATTAAATTTAGCTCAAATTGGACAGTTGAATTTTAAAGAAATGGATTTCGATCGCTTTAAATGTATACAGTATGCTTATGAAGCCATTAAAATAGGTGGCACAATGCCCGTTGTTTTAAATGCTGTAAATGAAGTAGCTGTAAATAAGTTCTTAAACAATGAAATAACATTTTTGGAATTGAAGACATGATTGGGGAAGCAATGAAAAACCATGAAGTTATTGAGCATCCAGATTTAGAAACGATTCTAAAAATTGATGCTACATATAAATCTAAGGATTACGGGGTGTAGGCGTGATTTATACAATATTAGCATTTATTTTTGTATTTGGACTATTAGTGACAGTACATGAATATGGACATATGTTCTTTGCGAAACGTGCAGGTATCATGTGCCCAGAGTTTGCCATAGGTATGGGACCTAAAATATATTCATATAAGAAAAATGAAACACTTTATACAATTAGACTACTTCAGTAGGTGGTTATGTCAGAATGGCTGGAGATGGATTAGAACAAAATCCATTAACACCAGGTATGCATATCGCAATTAAATTAAACGATCAAAACGAAATAACACATGTAATTATGGATGATCAACATAAATTCCAACAATTGAACATATTGAAATTAAAGATAGTGATTTCGAAAATGATATTTTCATTGAAGGTATTACAGCAAGCGATGAAGAAAGACATCATTTTAAAATAGCGAGAGAAGCTTACTTTGTTCAAGGTGGAGATTTAATACAAATTGCACCTAAAGATAGACAATTAATGTCTAAAAAGCCTTATCAAAGATTCTTAACTTTATTTGCAGGTCCGTTATTTAATTTTATTCTTGCTTTTGTTATTTTTATTGGGCTTGCTTATTGGAATGGTGTGCCGACGAATGAACCAGTATTTGGAGATTTAGAAGACGGTGCTCCTGCACAAACTGCAGGTATTAAAAAAGGTGACGAAATTCTATCAGTAGATGGACAAAAGATTCAGAAGTTCACAGATTTACAACCTATTTTTAAAGAGAAGAAAACTGAGCCTGTAGAAATTAAAGTTGATCGTGATGGTCAAGAAAAGACTTTCAAGTAGCAGCTAAAAAGATAAACAGAAGTTAGTAAAGGTAAATATGAACACGATACATTATCGGTGTTGCACAACCGACAGAACACACAGTGTTTGGTCCATTAATTGCAGGTATTGAAAAAACAATAGTGGCAGGTCAATTAATATTCCAAGCAGTTCTTGGCTTGATTACGAGCATATTCACGGGTGGATTCTCCTTTGATATGTTAAATGGACCTGTTGGTATATATAGCAATGTAGATTCTATTTGAAGCAAGGATTTATTACATTAATGGGTTACACAGCGTTATTAAGTGTTAACTTAGGTATTATGAATCTATTACTATTCCAGCTTTAGATGGCGGAGATTATTATTTGTTATTTATGAAATGATTTCAGAAGACCGATTAATAAAAAAGCAGAAATGGTTATGCTTTCAATTGGTGCTGTATTTTTAATATTTGTAATGATTATGGTTACATGGAATGATATTCAAAGGTTACTTCATGTAGCTTATAGGAGGAAACTTATGAAACAGTCGAAAATATTTATACCAACATTAAGAGAAGTTCCTGCAGAAGCGGAAGCAATTAGTCATAAACTTTTATTAAAGTCAGGTATGATTAAACAAAACGCAAGAGGTATATATAGCTATTTACCAACTGCAAAACGTGTACTCAACAAAATTGAGCAAATTGTACGTGAAGAAATGGAAAAAATTGATGGCGTAGAAGTGCTTATGCCTGTGTTACAACAAGCTGAACTTTGGAAAGAATCAGGTAGATGGGATGCGTATGGTCCAGAGTTAATGAGATTGCACGATCGTAATAAACGTGATTTAGTTTAGGACCTACACATGAAGAAGTTGTGACTTCTCTTGTAAGAGATGAATTGAAATCTTATAAACGTTTACCAATCACTTTATTCCAAATTCAAACTAAATTTAGAGACGAACAACGTCCAAGATTTGGATTATTACGTGGCCGTGAATTTATTATGAAAGATGCTTATTCTTTCCATGCTAATGAAGATTCATTAGATGATACTTACCAAGATATGTATCATGCTTATCATAATATCTTTACAAGAGTAGGTTTAAACTTTAGACCAGTACTTGCTGACTCTGGTGCTATCGGTGGAGACCACACGCATGAGTTTATGGCATTAGCTGATATTGGTGAAGATACAATTGTTTATAGTGAACAACGTGACTATGCTGCAAATATTGAAAAAGCTGAAGTAGCTTACACACCTAATCATGAACATACACCATTAAAAGATATTGAAAAAGTTGAAACACCAACGTTACGACAGCACAAGCATTAGCAGACTTTTTAAATGTGACTTTAGATAAAATCATTAAATCAATGATTCTTAAAGTTGATGATGAGTATGTCATGATTTTAATTAGAGGTCATCATGAAGTAAATGATGTTAAGTTAAAATCATATTTCAAAACAGATAATATCGAAATGGCAACTGAGTCTGAAAATCGTGAATATTTTAGGTGCTAAGCCAGGTAGTCTAGGACCAGTTAATGTAGACCAAATCAAATTTATGCAGACAATTTCGTTCAAGATATTAATAATTTAGCTGTTGGTGCAAATGAAACAGGTTATCATTTTTATTAATGCGAACGTAGATAGAGATTTTAAGATTGAAGCATATGGAGACTTTAGATTTATTCTTGAAGGAGAAGCATTACCGGGTGATTTAGGAGTTGCGAAATTCGCTGAAGGTATCGAAGTTGGTCAAGTCTTCAAACTTGGAACGAAGTACTCTGAAAGTATGAATGCGACATTCTTAGATGAACAAGGTAAAGCACAACCACTTATTATGGGTTGTTATGGTATTGGTATCTCTAGAACATTATCAGCAGCAATTGAACAACATCATGATGATAAAGGGATTATTTGGCCAAAAGCTATTGCACCTTATGAAGTACATTAATAGCGATTAA
Source organism: Cephalopachus bancanus (assembly GCA_027257055.1). NCBI lineage: Eukaryota > Metazoa > Chordata > Mammalia > Primates > Tarsiidae > Cephalopachus > Cephalopachus bancanus. The sequence goes on from JAPVLO010003285.1 coordinate 19,290, forward strand.
TCCTAAAAAAGAAGAGCAACAAGCATTAGCAGATCAACTTTATGGACAATTGCAAAATAAATATGATGTCTTATATGATGACCGTAAAGAAAGTGCTGGGGTTAAATTTAATGATGCAGATTTTAATAGGTTTACCAGTACGTGTTATGGTTGGTAAGAAAGCTTCAGAAGGTATCGTAGAAGTAAAACGCCGTGATAATTCAGAAAGTAAAGAAGTCCATATTGATGAATTAGATGAAGTACTTGCTACTTTCTATGGATGCAGTAAAATAGACTGATAAAAACAACTAAATCTGATATAATATAAGATATTTAAAGAGGCTATTTAATGATTAGCCTCTTTTCATTTTGATGAAGGGGTCGTATAAGTGTCAATGACAGGCAAGAGAAATTCCAAACGCTTCTCACGCAAATGAACATAACAGATGAACTTGATAAAGATGTCGTAGAACAAGGTGAACTTACAAGAATTGATGTGTCCCAATCAAAAAGATTGTGGCATTTCTACATTAAGTTGCCATATTATTATCAAGTGAATGTATCTTGTTTTACAAATCAACTGAAAAATACTTTTAGTAGTATTGCGCAAGTTGATTGGACAATTGAAGTGACAACTAAAGAACAAATAGATGAACATATATTGAAATACATTCCACATTGTATTGATGGTACTGAATTAAGTGATAAGGTGAAACATCAACTTAAACAAAAGCCTATTATCTTTGCTGATGATATCGTGAAAGTTCAAGTGAACAATGATATTGAACGCGATTATTTCGATAAGCGTGTCAATGGTTCATTAGTAAAAGCGCTCCAGAAATGTGGCTTTCAAATAAGTCGTGTTATATTCGAAACGATGGATAATGAAGAACAAATGAGAAGAGAACTTGAATCATTTGAAGCGCACATCCAACAAGAAGATGAAGAAGCTGCACGAATTGCATCAGAAAAAATGGAACGTATGAAAAAAGAAAAGCAGAATCTAGTGATAATGAAAATGCTGTATCACGATGTCAAATTGGTAAAGACATTCCTGTAGATTCTATTCGTAAAATAGAAGATATTATCGAAGAAGAGTTCAAAGTAGCACTTGAAGGTGTTATTTTTGATATCGAAATGAAAGAGCTTAAAAGTGGTAGACATATTGTCACATTAAAAATTACGGACTATACCGATTCACTTATACTTAAAATGTTTACGAGAAAAGGTAAAGATGACCTTGAACATTTTAAAGCTTTAAAAGTAGGTACATGGGTTAGAGCGCAAGGTTAGAATTGAACAAGATCAATTTATACGTGATTTAGTGATGATGATGACGGATATCCATGAAATTAAGAAGTCTCCTAAACTTGATAAAGCAGATGAAAAAAGAGTTGAATTTCACTTACATACATCTATGAGTCAAATGGATGGGATAACACATATCGGTAAGTATGTTGAACAAGCGGCTAAATGGGGACATAAAGCAATCGCGATAACAGACCATAATGGTGTTCAAGGTTATCCAGATGCGCATGCAGCAGCAATGAAAAATGGTATTAAAATGATTTATGGTATGGAAGGTATGCTTGTAGATGATGGTGTGCCGATTGCGTACAAGTCACAAGATATTCCGCTTTAAGACAGCAACGTATATTGTATTTGACGTCGAAACAACAGGACTTTCAAGTCAATATGATCAAATTATAGAATTAGCGGCCGTTAAGGTTAAGATGGCGAAGTAATTGATACCTTTGAACGTTTTTCTGACCAGGAGAACGTCTATCAGAAACAATTAAAAATTTAACTGGTATTACAGACGAAATGTTACGTGGACAACCTGATATTGAAACAGTTCTAAAAGATTTCCATGATGGGTTGGAGACGCAATTTATATTGCGCATAACGCATCATTTGATATGGGCTTTATAGATACAGGATTTGAACGTATCGGACTGGTGCTACGACAAATGGTGTTATCGATACGCTTGAATTATCAGTACAGTGAATACTGAATATGGTAAACATGGTTTGAATTTCTTAGCTAAAAAAATATGGTGTAGAACTTACACAACACCATAGAGCGATTATGATGCGGAAACAACAGCACATATCTTTATTAAGATGTTTAAAACAGTTTAGAAGAACTCAATGTTCATAATCATAATCAAATAAACGAGAAGCTATCAAATGATGAAGCATATAAACGTGCAAAGACCTTCACATGTAACGCTAATCGTACAAAACCAAGTCGGACTTAAAAATTTATTCAAAATTGTCAGTGCCTCATTAGTAGATTACTTTTATCGTACACACGTATACCACGCTCGTTATTAAACAATATAGAGAAGGTATTCTAGTAGGTAGTGCATGTGATGAAGGTGAAGTATTTACAACGGTTATGCAAAAGACCAAGATGAAGTTGAAAAATTGCGAAATATTATGACTATATAGAAGTTCAACCTAAAGGCTTATATCAAGATTTAATTGATAGAGAATTAATCAAAGATAATGAAACGATGGAAGAAATATATACTCGTATATTAAGCGTTGGGTGAGAAACTTGATATTCCAGTCATTGCACACAGGAAATGCCCATTATTTATACGAACATGATGCTGTTGCACGAAAAATATTAATCGCCTCTCAACCAGGTAATCCATTGAATAGACAAACATTACCTGAAGCACACTTTAGAACAACTGATGAAATGTTAGACGAATTCCACTTCTTAGGTGAAGAAAAAGCATATGAAATTGTTGTTAAAAATACGAACGACTTAGCAGATAGACTCGAAACCGTGATACCTATTAGGGATGAATTATATACACCTAATATGGAAGGTGCGAATGAAGAAATTCGTGAAATGAGTTTATGAGAATGCTAGAAAATTATATGTGAAGACTTACCACAAATCGTAATTGATCGACTTGAAAAAGAATTAGAAAGTATTATCGGAAAGGGTTTTTGCGGTTATTTACTTAATCTCACAAAGGTTAGTTAAGAAATCCTTGAATGATGGTTATTTAGTTGGTTCGCGTGGTTCTGTCGGATCTAGTTTTGTTGCGACAATGACTGAAATAACTGAAGTGAATCCATTGCCGCCACATTATATTTGCCCATCTTGTAAAGAAAGTCATTTCTTTGATGATGGTTCAGTCGGATCTGGTTTCGACTTACCAGATAAACAATGTGAAAAATGTCATGTTGATATGATTAAAGAAGGACAAGATATTTCCGTTTGAAACATTCTTAGGTTTCAAAAAGGGGATAAAGTACCGGATATTGACTTGAACTTTAGTGGTGAATATCAACCAGTAGCCCTAATTATACGAAAATACTGTTCGGTGAAGACAAAGTATTCAGAGCAGGTACAATCGGTACTGTTGCTGAAAAAACAGCTTTTGGTTATGTTAAAGGATATTTAAATGATCAAGGTATTCATAAACGTGCAGCTGAGTTGATAGACTTGTTAAAGGATGTACCGGTGTTAAAAGAACAACTGGGCAACATCCAGGTGGTATCATTGTTGTACCAGATTATATGGATATTTATGATTTTACACCAATCCAATACCCTGCCGACGATCAGAAATCACCATGGAAAACAACGCATTTCGACTTCCATTCTATCCAGATAATATTTTGAAACTGGATATATTAGGACACGATGATCCAACAATGATTAGAATGTTACAAGATTTATCAGGCATTGATCCTAAGACAATACCAGTAGACGATAAAGAAACAATGAAAATCTTTAGTACACCTGAATCATTAGGTGTAACAGAAGAAGATTTTCTTTGTAAGACTGGAACATTTGGTGTGCCAGAATTCGGTACAGGATTCGTTAGACAAATGCTTGAAGATACGAAACCAAATACTTTTTCAGAGCTCGTACAAATATCTGGGTTATCACACGTACAGACGTTTGGTTAGGAAACGCACAAGAGTTAATCAAATCAGTACATGTGATTTATCAAGTGTTATCGGTTGTCGTGATGATATCATGGTTTACTTAATGTTAACGGCTTAGAACCCTCACTTGCCTTTAAAATTATGGAAGCAGTTCGTAAAGGTAAAGGTTTAACAGATGAATTCGAAGAAGCTATGAAAGAAAATAATGTACCAGATGGTATTTAGATTCATGTAAAAAAATTAAGTACATGTTCCCTAAAGCCCACGCTGCTGCAACGTT
>JAPVLO010003286.1:0-23450 GCA_027257055.1 Cephalopachus bancanus
TAAGACATAATGAATAAGGTGGTATGCAACTGGATTAGAATTAGCCCTCTCTGCTGCACAACACCTTCTATTCTTTATTTGGAAACAGAAATGACCATTGATAGCTGTGCTAATCAATCTGTTGAGCAGCAGAACTTTATAATTCATAATTTTGCAGTTAATGGGCTATAACAAAAATCTGGAATAATTAATTACAAAGTTATCACAATTTAAACAGCCAGATATATGTGTATATATGCCTCATAAATGTTCACAGAATTTTAAAGTAGCTAAATTGTTCAAAATCCTCCCTGTATTTTTTTGTTATCTTCCTGTAATCTGTTTCCATGGGCCTTAGACCCCTACTAGAAAGGAGAGCTGAGCTACAAAGCCTGCTGCAACAGCTTGCCAACTGGTAGGGGTCCAGTTGATCACCTGGTGAGCACATATTAGTCACATTCCATTCTCTGTTCAAATCCTGGACCAACTGGTATTGCTTATTACTAAACAGCTTAGAGTCCTTCAGAATGGTTCAGTCCTGCCAAAATGACCACAATCTGAAGGTAGCCTGGGGAGTAATCATAGAATATCAGTCAAAGGACACAGCTGCATGGCAGTTCAGTGGACCAGTACTGATAAATTTAATTATTTTAGCTACTGTTTTATAGTCGAAGCTTACATTTTTTTTAACAATTCAGTGTTTCCTTCCCCTTACTAGATAAAAAGTAATATAGATCTTCAAAAATAATCTAAATACTTATTATATATGTCAGTCAACATATCTGATTCTGTTATTATTAATGATAACTTATTTTAATTTTTAAATACGTTTTCTTTCTTGTCATTATATTCTCTTTTTTATAGCTGAGTTGCAATTGAAAAAGTAGCACATTGTTTACCTTATTAGGAAAGTTTTGGCACTAAAAATCAACATTTATACTTTAAATGATTACATCTTTTAATTTTCCATAGTATTTTACAATTTTAATGTGGTCTCCATATCATGTCATAATAACAATTTTTTTTCTTTTTTTGAGTTGAAGTCTCACTCTGTTGCCCAGGTTGGTGTGCAGTGGCACGATAATGACTCTCTGCAGCCTCAACTTCCTGGGGACAGGCGATCCTATGACAACAGGCACACACCACAATGCCTGGCTAATTATTTTTATTTTTGTAGAGACAAGGTCTCACTATGTTGCCTAGGCTGGTTTCAAATTCCTGGGCTCAAACAATCCTCTTGCCTCAGCCTCCTTAAGTGCAGGATTTACAGGAGTGAGTCATCATGCCTGGCCCATAATAATAATTTTTTTAAAAAAGATTATCTTCATTCCATTTAGTAAGATCATAAAAAGTTTAATATTGTGATGAGAACTTTTGCGGTCATAATCCAATTCCCATATTTTATAGATGAAAAGATTGAGACTCAGAGTGTTAATAACTTAGCCTTAATTCCCCGTTTTTTAGGGACTGTCAAATTAGAAACCAAGTTTTCTGACTTTTACAGTATTTTTTTATTTACTAAAAGAAAATAATTAAGCCATTTTGTTATCTTTTATACTATATTTTCCATTTTGAACTTATACTATTTAAATATTGTTATGTAGCATAATTAGTACAGGCAAAGGAAATTTTATTTTTATATAGAATAAAGTTTTGAGGTTTGATTTTAAAACATATATATGTTAGTAATCACACAAGAGAAAATATTAAAATATCAATTTTTTTAATTTGGTGGACAATGGAAACCGATTACAAATTAAAAAACACTCTGTAAACTATTTTTAAATGTTAAAACAGCTTTAAAAAACATTTAATTTTCTGTTGACATTTTCTTACTTTCTCACAGATGAGGAGCTTTTCTCTGGAATGTATATAGATTTCATGGGAACAGATGCTGCTTTTTTTCGAAGCTTAACAAAGAGGAATGCAGTCAGAACCGATCAACACAATTCCAAGTGGCTAAGTGGTAAGAACCCACACTCTTTTTTTTATATCATACTTTAAACTAACTTATTTAATTTCATAATGACAATGAGGAGAAATGTGTAGGATTAAAATATAAGACCATGACATGGGTGATGATAATTCTGTACTCTATGACTTAAAATATTTAGTTTAAATAAGTAATTGAAATAGCCCCAAATCCACATTCCAATTCTTTATTTCATTAACCATCCTATAGTTGTCATATGAATATGAATAGATGAAAGTGATAGTGATATTCATCATACATACCAGTACCCAAGTATATTACAATTAAATATGCTTTTTACTTCCTTCAATCTGCTTGTTTATTTTAATAATGCCAAATCTAAAAATCATCTTAAATGGATAGCACTTACAGATAATAAGTAGGAGATGGGAGCTTCTCCTTTTTGTTTTATATTTAGGTTCTAGAATTATAAAGCTGATTTTTTAAATAATTTGACTAATATTCATAAAAATCATTGGTATGTAACTATGATTACCAGTGTTCCATTGTTTCCAAATTTTGGCCTCTTATAGAATTCACATCAAAAAGGTACTCATTTGATTTTACTGTATGATGTAAATCCATTGCTGTTGTTTAGAAAGCACTACGTTTCTTGTCATTTCATCCTCAGGAAAATGTCTAGTTGATCCTAAATTTGGCAATTCACTTAACATTACACAATTAGGCATGAATCACCACTGTTGGAAATCCTATTTCACTGATAGATCAGCACAAGAAAGCATTGATTGTCCATTTACTTCTTCAAATTATTCCTCCAGCGCATCTGGAAAAAGAATATTCTAAAAGTGGTTTTGTTCTTCAAATAAGAACCCTGTATGTCTCCAAATAGCTACTTTTTTTCTCCCTTGAAGAATTTCTCCTTCATTTCATCAGCCGTATTTTAAGAAAAAATGTGTTTTTCAGATCTCGAATTTTTGACTCCTCATTCTGCTCCAATGAATTTGAGTTTATATGCACTAGATTGAAAGCCACACTTTGAAAAATAAACATTTTTTTTCAATAAAACAACCATCAGATTCCATGAGAAATAACTGGTAGAAAAGTTTTTCAATTTTAAAACAACTCTCATCAGTGCACAAAGAATTTTTGCATTTACTGTCCTTCTAGAATGTATTGTAGAGAAAGAAAAATAGTTTATGCTATTATGCTGTAGCTATAGTTTGTGGTACTTGTCATTCCAAATGTGGTATATGTTGAGTGAATACATTTACTGCTTTTAGAAATGTTGTCTATGAACATTGATATGTTCTTTTATACCAAGGAGGGGGAAGGCTTCTGCCTGTGATCTACTTGGATAAACAGTAGATGCATTTTCATCATGCATATATATAGCCTTTTATATTTTTTTCCAGAACCTATGTTTGTGGATGCACATGTCATCCCAGATGGCACTGACCCAAATGATGCGAAAGTATACTTCTTCTTCAAAGAAAAGCTTACTGACAATAACAGAAGCACTAAACACATTCACTCTATGATTGCAAGAATATGTCCTGTAAGTACTAACATGGTTCTAATTTGAAGAAAGAACGAGAAACTCAGGTTACATAGATATGTTTTCAATAGTTTATCTTCCTAATTGTATCTAATGTTACAAATAAATAAAATATTGAGGGGAGACATTTAATATAATGTTTATCATTTACAGCATCAATCATATGGGATAATCATACTCTATTTTAGTAAAAACTTTAAGAAAATATTTTTGCTGTGTCTTTAAATAAATAAACTGTTTTAACTAATTTTTTGCATAGCCATTTAACACATGGTATTAAAACAAACAGCTAAGCTGTATATTACCAAAAAAAATTGTGAATAAAATATAGCAAAAATCTTGGTAAAAGGTAATTATTAATGAAGTATTTATAAATAGTAAAAATTAAGAAATGCTTTCATAAAATACAGCTTTAATTATAAACAATAACCAAAATTCTCTTGCATCTAAACAGTAAGTATACATAGAAACACAAGAAAACACTCATATAGGTGTTTTACAGACTTGTGTCTTATTTATGAATAACATCCTTTGAAAAAGTATTTCTTAAAGTGTTTAGTGCTTAAAACAGTTTATCTTTCTATATTACAATATTCTACTGATTATGGAGCTCAGCTGTTTCTCAATTATTTGTAACAAGGTAGCAAAGCCAGGAAAAGTGGTAAAAGGCTTCTGGATACAGAGGAATCAAAAAATGTCAACACCAAAGACTATTTGTGAATGATCCAAATGCCATTTCCCATGTCCTGGCCAGAGAAATACATATAATATAGCATCTGGTTAGAAATACTGGGAATGAAATGATAATTCAGAGAAATGAAGGAAGGAAAATATAACTACTGGGGACCATTTGGTTTAAGAATAAAACCACTTTCCTGACCATAGTAGAATCTGCAAGACTCACTGTATACAATAATGTATGTTCATATTGAAGATGAGTTATAAAGAAAAAGCAAACTAAATTATTTATTCTCCATAATAATTTATAACTATTTCCACTGTACACTGTTAAAATTAGGACTATTTAGGGCATATATTTATCCGATAAATTAATTTATTTCCAGCTGATATCATACTATAAGGGAATAAGGGTAAAACTATTAACTATTATATAAAGTATTATAGGCCTTAAATATTCCTCTTTGACTATTAATGTGCAGTTGTGGTTAACATTTTTCTTGTTGATGTTTTCTTTTAATTTTAAAGATGTGGTGTAAAATTCAGGGTTAGTTATACAAATGATCATTGTACAAGTAAAGTTTGGGCCTCATTTTGGCCCCCACTTCGCCTGGTTTGAGATCAGGTACCATTATTGACGAAGTGTGACCCACCCTCCCCCCCAGCAGTTTCTCACTACTGCCAATCCTTTTTTGTAGTAATGTGATAATACTACAGGAATTTGATTAATATTTTTATTCTTCAGATTTCCATTCTCCAGTGAGTCCAATTTGAATTTTTAATACATTTTAATATTTATTTAAGTCGAAATATGTTTACAAATTGTTTCAGAATGATACTGGTGGACTGCGTAGCCTTGTCAACAAGTGGACCACCTTCTTAAAAGCGAGGCTGGTGTGCTCAGTAACAGATGAAGATGGCCCCGAAACACACTTTGATGAACTAGGTACATATATGTGAGATTGAAAAATGTTTCTGAAAAAGAAATTGTAAGGTTATATATTTTAATAAGCTCTTAGAAGAGTATGTACTTTCCATAGCTATTTTCAGCATATATAATGTGTCAGTTTGAATTAATGGTCTAGATACTGTTCATAAATTTCCCTAAGTATTTTTAAAATCAATTTTGCCCCTGAGTGCACTGCTGAAACATTTAGCTCATTGAATTTATCACGGTAAATGAATAAGTGTATATGGGGTAAGGGGTTACTTGTGTAAATTACCTGTAGGTAAAGATATGTTTGTGCTTTTATAAATGAATATATTTCATGTATATTAGAATATCTAAGATTCTGATTTGAGATCAGTTTGTAGGAGAATTCGGTTATCTGTTTTTAATTGCAGCTAATGGACAGGATAGACTTTGATGAAAAAGTGTCAGAGTAGAAGTTTGGAGACTTGTGTTCTCAGCATGACATGAGGAGGCTTTCACTTCCAGGTCAAATAAGGACTAATTCCTTTCGGCCAAGGAAGAGTTCTCTTTATTCAGAATAACCTTGTGCATATCATATTTACTAAGTGTCATTTATAAATGACTTTTATTTTGCCTAAATGCTTTAAAATGTAAACTAATAGTCATTCTCAGATTTCGAGGTAAGTAATAAAACTGTATTACAAAACGGAAAAAGTTAGTGGTTTTAACACACTTGTAAGTAGTTATAAACCTGAAGTAGATGATTGTGCTCCTCAAAGACTATTATGTTAATCCTAGAAGCACAATTTTCTAAATAAGTTTTTCTAGAAAAAGGTACTAAGTATTATATTTTTACATAGTCTGGTCACTTATTAATCTCCCCAGATTATTTGCAAATATGTTTATGTTTCAGTCTTTCTTGTTCTTTAGGGAGATCTAAACATTGTCAGTCTTTATTCACGTGTGAAAAGGCTAATAGTTATTAATTTATTGCTTAAGAGGTCATTTAAATTTATAGTTAGATTAAAACAACTGCCTATTTCTTTGAATTTCTCAGAAGGAATTGAATTTACAGGATTGTCATTCTATTCAGACATTTCTTACAATCATGACACTTGACTATTAATTAGAGTTTTCTATCAGAAATCTACTTTCATGTTCTGTTATTTATTACTATACTTTACTATGCGTTCTTTTGTCTTTTATATCGTCTAAGCTCTTGTTTTTAGAGGAACTATTCATTAAATAAAAATATCACTAGCAATTTTAACCATAGCCTCAAAAAATTCTATTTTATATTTTAAAAAGAAAATATATTTTATACTTTAAAAATAAAATATTTTCTTTCACATTCCAACTTTTAACACTAGGTAAAACCTTTGTAGTTTTATTTTTATTTTTGGAATTGGAATCTCACTCTGTCATCCAAGCTGGAGTGCAGCGGCACGGTCACAGCTACCACAGCCTCTGCCTGCTGGGCTCAGGCAGTCCTTCCACCTCAGCCTTCTAAGTAGCTAGAACTACAGGCATGCACCACTACACCCAACTAATTTTTTTTATTTGAGATGAAGTCTCGACAAGTTGCCAAGGCTGGTCTCGAACACTTGGGCTCAGGCAGTCCTCTCACCTCGACCTCCACAAAGTGCTGAGATCACAGGCATACGCCAGCATGCCTGGCTTGTAATATTTTTTAAATTTAAAAAAGTAATATATTATCATCAAAGGATATAAACTCTATTAGTGTCTGTATAATATTTTATTTACCACGTTCCTATCATTTAGTAGCTTCCAAATAATTATGATGTTACAGGAATATCTTCCTAAAAAGTACATTTTATACTTGAAATTTTCTTAGGGTAAATTTTTTCAGACAATATAGATAATATTTGGAAACTTTAAAAAAATATTATTTTCCTTTTTATAGAGGATGTGTTTCTTCTGGAAACGGATAATCCAAGGACAACACTAGTTTATGGTATTTTTACAACATCAAGGTAATGATTGCATTTTGAGTTACACAATAAGATTTATTGAGTAATATTAATAAGCATAAAGCATTCTTCTTTTAACTTTTAATTTTACATAGTATTTGGAATGCAAACCTTCCATTTTATTTACTTTTGTTTGACAACCAGAATATATTGGTGCTGAACTCATGCTTAGTTTGTGCAGAGTATTTATCATAATTGCATATTTTCCTCAACAAAATGAAAATATTAATATAATACAGGAATAAGTTATATATTTTTAAGAAAATAATTTGAGCGCTTATGATCAAATAAAACTTTAGGCAGTTTTTGTTATTGTTGTTGCTCTTTTCAGAGGTGATAGATATGTTTATCACCTGAATTTTGGTGATGGTAATATGACTATATTCATATGTCCAATCTCACCAAGTTATATGCATTAATTAGTTGTGTAGTTTTTTCTGTATAACAATTATACCTCAGGAAAACTGGAAAAAAATCAGGTATTTCTATAAAAATATTTTTTGCTTCTAGAGCAATCTAAATCGATTACTATTTTGAAGCCAGCAAAACAGTAAACTAGTTTTCATGTTCTATATGACAGTATTTATATATTTGAAGATAAGTTGAAAGTTTTCTCATTTGTCTAGGATTCCCAAAGTTAATTAGTATATATTTCAAGATACCAAATCATTTACTCACCCTTTCCAGCACATAGTATATTCTTTTTATTAATTTTATGCTAGGAATGTTCTTTAGAATTCAGCATAGTGTTCCAGCTGTGACTTGGCCAGTGCAGAATGTAAAAGATTCCTTTCATTAGAAACTCCACAACACAACAAAATTTTAAGGTTTTAGCATTATTTTGTAAGTGTGAAACTATGGTATAATTGTAAGCTGCAATGAGCTATTCAAAGTAAAAGAAAATTACAGGGATATTAAGATGTCTTTAAGTGTGTATTTAACTCCTGTTCTAAGTAGTTTTGATTTAACTCCAAATAATTGAAGAAAAAAAATAACCAAATTCTTTAAAAAGTGTTGATTTCAATAAAACTATTTCCCTGGTTTCTGTTTGTTTCCATACCAATAATCTTAAAAAATTCAAAATTGTCATTTCTGATTATTAATGCTAGTTATTAATAGTATTTATTATTTGTTTTCACAGAAATGCAATACCTTTTTCGTTAGGCATCTAACTTGAGAGAAATATGTGAGTCAAAGAAATGTTGATTTTAGCCAACTGGCCGTGGTGGCAATGAAAATACTTTTTAGTAAGGATTCAAACACATGAGAATAAGATCTTATTCACTAAAGATAACTTAATAAATTTTCCTTTGTCTTCCTTTTTTTTTTCTGTGACTAACAGGGGAAATAAATAAACAATGACAACTTAGAATTCTCCCAATAATATTTAGGATGCCATGTGAGAATACTCTTACATGAAAATAATTGTAATACTAAAGAATATGGTGACTATTATTAATGGGATGTTTTTCTCTTAGGTTAATTATGATAGAGTCTATTAATCATAGTCTATATTTCAAATTCACATTTTAAAACAAACTCATCAATACTTTTTTTGTTGCTGCTAAGATAAACCAGTTAGAAACTTTTTTGACTTGTCTTTTCTTTTTTGGAAACATGGAGAATTTTTCTATAACATAATATTATCTGCTACCTCCATGGATAAATTGAGTATTTTATGATGTATGTATCATTGCCTTATTTCAAAACATAAGTTTTTCAACTAGACACGTGTACCATAGTATTTCACTTTTCCATGATGAACTAATCAAGGTTTTATCACAAATTTTTACCATAATTTAAAAATTTTATTGAGATTAAAACAATAAGAAAATTGGTTTCTTTTTATTTTAGCTCAGTTTTTAAAGGATCAGCAGTGTGTGTATACCATTTATCTGACATACAGACTGTGTTTAATGGACCTTTTGCCCACAAAGAGGGGCCCAATCATCAGCTGATTTCCTATCAGGGTAGAATTCCATATCCTCGCCCTGGAACTGTAAGTATCCAGAAAAGTTTCTTTGATATGCTTTACTTAAAAATTATTGAACAAGAAATGAATATCATATTGGCATTTATTAAATTCCATCATAGACCTACTGATATACTCATTATACTTTTTCAGCTCATGATATCCCAGTTTTGAGATTTTACTAATATGTCACACATGTTGTAGAATGCTCTATATATTTTTTCTTTTTTTTGAGTCAGAGTCTCAGTCTGTCGCCCAAGATGGAGTGCAGTGGCACGCTCACGGCCACTATAACCTCGACCTGCTGGCTCAGGTGATCCTTCCACCTCAGCCTTCCAAAAACCTGGAACTACAGGTGTGGACAACCACGCCTAGCTAATTTTTCTGATTTATTATAGAGACAAGGTCTCAACAAGTTGCCCAGGCTGGTCTAAAACCCTTGGGCTCATATTATCCTCTCGCCTCAGCCTCCCAAAGTTCTGGGATTACAGGCTCAAGCCACTGTACCCTGCCTCTCTATATTTTTTCTAAGTGCTAGTGATAACAACAACAACAACAACAAACCTCATTTAGATTCTGGAACAACTGTGGAAGTTAGACAAGGCATGGATAGTTCTGACATAAAAACCATAGATTTGAAAGTATTAGCTTTTTGGTGGTAGCCTAAGAATTTGAATGCTAGTTGTTTTTCACAACACCTCCCCCACCTCCCTATATTAACCTCATCTATTTTAATGAAAAATATCATGTGAGAATTAATTTAGAAATACTTCATGTGGAGATATTTCCTCTGTAGGGATATATTTAGTTTAATTTCTATGTTATAGTCTTCTCAAAGAAAGAAAATTTGAAATTGTGAACAAATAATTACAACAAAAATGATGTTGTTATTCAAATAAAAGATGAATTATAAAGTAATGTACAAATTAGAACTATTTAACTACATTTGACTTTCTAATTAGAAGTCACCTAGAACTTTTGTTTTTAAAGCATGTATATATATTAATATTATGCAATAGTAGTAGTATTAGGGGTACATTGAAAGCAAACCTTTCCAGCAAAGATATAGATAGTGCACTGGCATATTGAAATTGGAGTTTTTTTTAAGAACTCCAGTGATAACAGTCCTACTATTAATTTTTTTATCTGACCTATAATAATGCTGCCTTCTATAATATTGATTAATTTTTCTCTTTACATTGTCAGACACTGTACTGAGAGGAAATGTTATATAAGTGACCATCAAGAAAGATATAATCTTCTCATATTTCTGCATAACCTAGAATAAAGTTATAATTATAAAATTGGTAAATATAAATAATTATTTAAATAATTTAAAAATTACTGTAACATTTATGTTAACAAATTGTTTCCCTTTCCTTTTCCCTTGAATTTAAAATTCTCTTTGTTGCCGGGCTCGGTGGCTCAGCCTGTAATCCCGCACCTTTGGGAGGCTGAGGTGAGTGGATTGCTTGAGCCCGTGGGTTCGAGACCCGCCTGGGCAGTGAGACCTCATCTCTACAATAAATCAAAAATCAGCCAGGCGTGGTAGCACGTGCCTATAATTCCGGCTACTCGGAAGGCTGAGGCGGAAGGATCGCCAGAGCCCAGCAGGTCGAGGCTGCAGTGGCCGGGAGCGGCCACTGCACTCCAGTCTGGGCGATGACGGAGTGGAACTCCAATTCAACTCCAACTCAAAAAAAAAAAAAAAATCTCTTTGCTAATATTCTTAAGGCATTAGTGCCATGTAATTTTTAATAATTGCTGATTCATTGTATTTTTTATTTTTATGTTATGAGTTTATTTGCAATGTATTATTTACTCCTTTATTTCTCAACATCTTAATTTTTCATCTTAAAAATTACAGTTGTCAATTTTTTCTTACCAAAATAGGAAAAGTGCTTTGCTAAGCCTTTATTTATTCAAAATTAACAGGACTTGAGTTTGATTCCCTGGTTAGGAAGCTCAAGATTAATTATTCACATGTATTTTATATAGAATGATTGATTTTTCATTAATTTTAAAAAAATTATGAGAATGTCTATGAATATTTATTCATGGTAACATTAAATTTTTTTTTTTTTTTTTTTTTGAGTTGGAGTCTCACTCTGTCGCCCAGACTGGAGTGCAGTGGCCGCTTCCGGCCACCGCAGCCTCGACCTGCTGGGCTCCGGCGATCCTTCCGCCTCAGCCTTCCAAGTAGCCGGAATTACAGGCATGCACTACCACGCCCGGCTGATTTTTTGATTTATTGTAGAGATGAGGTCTCGCTGCCCAGGCGGGTCTCGAACCCGCGGGCTCAGGCAATCCACTCACCTCAGCCTCCCAAAGGCGCGGGATTACAGGCTGAGCCACCGAGCCCGGCGGTAACATTAAATTTTAAATAGTCATAATTAATTGTGACAACAACATTCTGTCACAGATTTCATAATATCCTTTTAAATTACTTCTGTCAAAAGAAGTGGACAAAACATTTACTTATTGTGTATCACACAAGGAAAAGAAACAGCAGATATAGCCATCTTAGGATATCTTAAGTTGGGAAGTGTTGGACAAGAAATAGGGATTACATGGGTAAAAGAATTTCAGCGCCAGTAATGACTCCACACCCGGCCAGGACCAAGAGATTTATTAAAGGGGGCTGTTACAGAGAGGATCTGTAATGGGGAAAAAAGAAAAAAAGGAGAGAGAGGGAGTTGCAGGGAGAGGACTGTATTTATCAGCCTGACAGGGGCCGGAAAGGGCCGTGCTATGTTCCTATTGGAGGAGCTGCATGGGAGTAGGGTGGGGCCGATGCCCTGTTATAGTCCTATTGGACGCATAACAAAGCAGGCTAAGAATTGGAGGCTTGCAGGTTTGAAATTTGCACGCGGGAAGGTTTGAAATTCATGCGCGTGGGGAATTGTGCACACAGAAGCCGGGACCTAGGGCCTTTGTTGTCTGGTGTGTCCTCACCATGCTCGCTGCCATTCTGGGAGCCGCCCCTTTGGTCACTTCCTGCACCCTTCATTCCCACCTTTTCTGTTTTTATGGGGAGGGGCGTCGTTACTCTTTCTGGCTACTTCCTGCTGGTCGGGGGCATTGTGGGGGTAAGGTGGTGGAAGGGTGCAGAACCAGCCAGAGCAGGGCCCAAAGGTAGGCGCTGAAGGTGTAGATTTCAGCAGGTGAGAGTTCCATGAAGGTTCCTTGTAAGTGTAGGACAGCGACTTGTTCCAGCCAGTCTTCCAGTGGGTCTGAGGCGGTAGTAACCAGCTGTCTTGGAGTAGACTGTGGAGGTAAATAGAGAACCTGGAAGAGAGCATATCTAAAAGAAAAATTAAGTGATGTTTAGGGACAAGGTGTTGACTCCTCTATTGGGACAGTTTGATAACTATTGAGTAATAGGAGGTTGAGGTCTTGATTTGGGAGTTTAGTTAAGCATTGTTGTAGAAATTTAAAGATATATGGGGCTATTAAACAAAAACACAAATTAGAAAGAGGCAAGTGCCTCCCTGTTGGACTATTGAGAGCCAGGAAAATGGGGTGACTTTGGCTGTCTGTTTTATGGAGGTTTGTAATATTGACTAAAGTTTTTAAAAGTATGTTATAACACAAAATCACAGTAGTCATTGTAAAAGTTACTTATTTAGTCAAAATGATAGTGCAACGATTTTGAAAAGAAAAAAACCTCACTCTTTTGTAACAAAGATAGTGGGGGAGTGGGGGAGGGCTAATTGAATTTTGTCTCTTTTTTCTCCCCTCAGTTATTTAAAGAAGAAAATTTTTTGGAGCTTGTTAATTAAGAAGTTCATGTTCTGGCCTTCGAGTACCATGTTGGCCTAGCATTAGTGTAATTGATATTAATGGTAAATTTATGGAACCTTTTTTGTAGCCTTGAGTGTTTACAGAATTTCTTTTACTTTTTTCCACTAACTTTCACCTAACATGTTCGATAAACTCATACCATTCTTTGACATGCTTATTCAATAAACTCATACCTTTCTTTGACATGCTTGTTTGATAAACTCATACCATTCTTTGACATGCTTAAACCTTCTATTTTTGTTCTATGCTTTCTTTAACCAGCCATTCTATTATAGAACAAAATGTACCATACAAGATTCTTTCCTATACAATTATTTATCTTTTCTTTATCCTTTCTTACTGAAAACATACCTTATACCAACAACTTTCTTTACATTTTTCCTAACCTCAGAGCTCTAACCAAAGCAATAAGTTTATATGTAGTGGAAGGGCTTAGATAGGATCCAATGTGGAACTATTAGGGAAATCCAAAGCTATACAAAAGGCACCCAAAAAGTACAGTGGTGTGAGTTTTAATTTTTGTCATAATGTCCCTTCCCAATAATGGAGCTGGACACGTTGGCATAACAAGGAGAGTGTTGAAATACTTTATCTCCCAGAACACATGGAAGTAATGGCATAGTGGGGGGCCTGGATATAATGCCCTGTGCCTCCACAACCAAAAGGGGTGAAGGAAGGAGTGGACCAGGAAATGTAAGTAGATCTGAGCATGTAGCCCCCATATTAATAACAAATGATATAACCCTGCCAGCTACTGATATTTCCACCCTAGGCTTGGTTGGTTTAATGGTTTGTTCTGAAGACATCGGGACTACCAAGTTAGGGGCGAGTCAATCTGACTGGAGCAAGCCCAAGAGATCACCTTTTGAGATCGTGTAAGATGCCTGGTGTCCCTTAATTGCAGCAAGCCTCTGGGCCATGTGCTCTCTTCCTTCTGGGTAAATGAGGCAATCATGAGCCCAATGTCCATGCTGTTTGCATTTGGGACAGGGTTTTGCTGGTGAGCAGGGCTTGACAGTCTTTGGCCATATGCCCATTTTGACAGCATAGGAAACAAACCTAGGAAGGGGGCTGTGTACCCCTTCTGCTATTGACCATCTGGGGTGAAAGATTATCAGTGGTGGCTTTTTTTGTTAAAGTGGTAGATAAAAGCTGAAGTGCTTTCCGCTTATGTTGCTGGTCCTGTATTTCTTCCTCCTTTTGGTTGTTAAAGATTTTAAAGGCTGTGTCCAATAGTTCTAATTGAGGGGTTTGTGGGCCCTTTTCTAATTTTTGGAGTTTGTGCCTAATACCTGGTGCTGACTGGGAGATAAAATACATAGCCAAAAGAGTTTGTTCCTCTACAGAGTTTAAACCAATATTAGTAAACTGCTGCAATGTTTTAGAGAGGTGACTTAGAAACATTGTTGGATTTTTATCTGGTCTTTGAAAAACCTCTTTTATTCTGTCCTAGTTAGCCTGTTTATTAACACCTTTTTGTAGTTAGCTAACAGGATTTATTTACATGATCTCTTTATTTTCATCTGGGAAGAAGGTTGATATAGTCCCGGTTTAGATATAACTTGAGAGAAATTTATTATAAGGAAACAACAAAGACTTGTTGCACCTGGTAGGGCTGCTATCAGGGGTTATCAAGCAGTGAGGGAAGGGGTTGAAAAGGCTGGAGTTTGGGATTAGGCACTGTGGCCTTTGGCACTGGCTCTTCCTCCAAAGACAAAAGAGAAAGGCTGGAGACTGGGGTCAGGTGACGCGGCTGGAGACACCAGCCCTTCCTTCTCAGATAAAGGTGGAGGGTGAGAAGGAGGACTGATGGTGAGTGGAATAGCAAAAGCAGACTGTAGGAGGTTTATCTGCTGGGTTGAAGTTAGAAATAGAGGGAGGTGGCAGGATTAGTTGTGTATGATCTAAGACTTTTATTTTTATTTGAGAGAAGTCTGAGATAGAGAAGGGGACGTGCACCTGAGCAATATCCTTTGTGCCCACTACTTTGCGGAGGGGAGCGAGGACGACCAGTGCAGCCTTGGATCGGGTCACGGGAGGGCTATACTGGGGAATGACTGAAAATGGGAGGGCACAGAGGTTGAATTGCTGGAGAAGTGGGTGGAGCTGAAGGGGAAGGGGGGGGCTCCTCTGCAGGATTGAAATCCGAGACGGGAAAGAAGGAAGGGGACTCACAGTGTTTGCAGTGGGGGGAGGGGAACTTAGAGGCGGAGGCTCACACATGAGTGGAATAATGGGAGAAAGAGAAGTTTTAGAAGAAGCAGTAGATGCTAGCATGAGTTGAGAGTGGAAGTTAGAGGGGATACAACTGAGACACAGGCGAGGATGTTTATGGAGGAGATTAAAAGACTGAACATAGGGAATCTCTACCCACCGTTTTGAACGCTCACAGAAATTATATAAGTCCCAAATAATATCAGGATTGAGGGACCCCTGGGGTGCCACTGATTTTGGTTGTCTAAGGGGTATGTTGGCCGATCCTGGGTGCAAAAATGAATTAGGCATTTGGGTTTGATATCAGGGGAAAGAGAAAGTGTAGTGAGATTGTTTAAGAGGGGAATCAGCCGGCAGGGATGATGAGCCTCTCATGATCAGACAGGTAGACTAAACAGGGCGCCCCCGAAGAGTCGGCTGTCCGAGAAGTGTGGCTGTGGCAAAGCCTGTCGTCACAGGGGTTTGGCACAACCAGGGTCCTCCTGGATAACAGAGGGGGTCAAGGCACCTAGCGCAAGGATTTTTTTAATCAGACCGAAAGCACTTGACTGGGTGGCAGGTGGGAGCGTGTTCGAGATTCCTGCCGGTTGAATAGGACTTACTGTGGGGCAACAAACATGGAGCCTCCGAGGCTCCCTGTTACCCGACAGATATGGGAGTCCTTCAGAATCCGCTGTGGGCCAGCAGACGTGGGACCCCTGGGTTCTGCTGTGGCCCGACAGCTGTGAGATTCCTTGGGGGGGAGAGTTGTGCAAGATCTGCTGCAGGCTAGCAACATGGGACCCCTGGGACCCGCTGCAGCCCAGCGGCCATGGGAAGGTGTGAGAGAGATAAGGAGGAGGAAAGAGCCTTTAGCTGTAGCTTGGCGAGAGAAAAGGTGAAGAGGAAGCCTTTAGGGTCCATTGTGGGTGTGAAGGCCGAGGCGGGATGTGTTCCACCTTGCCCTGGGGCTGGAGGGGCTGCCGGATGATCAACGGTCAGTTTCCCCCAGTGATCCCAGGCAAGTTTCAGGCTTCCATGTCTGGGGAACTCACCTATCCAACAGTCGCTGGTGGATGCAGGCTACACGTTCAAAATGGTGGGGAAGGTCCAGGAGGACTGGAGTGGCTACCGGCCGCACAAGGGCAGGAGAGCACCCAATCCCAGTCACGGCACCAATAAAAGAATTTCGGCACCAGTAATGGCTCCACACCAGGCCAGGACCAAGAGATTTATTAAAGGGGGCTGTTACAGAGAGGATCTGTAACGGGGAAAAAAGAAAAAAAGAGAGAGAGGGAGTTGCTTGGAGAGGGCTGTGTTTATCAGTCTGACAGGGGCTGGATGGGGCCGTGCTATGTTCCTATTGGAGGAGCTGCATGGGAGTAGGGTGGGGCCGATGCCGTGTTATAGTCCTATTGGACGCATAACAAAGCTGGCTAAGGATTGGAGGCTTGCAGGTTTGAAATTCATGCACGGGAAGGTTTGAAATTCACGCGTGTGGGGAATTGTGCACACAGAAGCCGGGACATAGGGCCTTTGTTGTCTAGTGTGTCCTCACCATGCTCAGTGCCATTCTGGGAGCCGCTCCTCTGGTCACTTCCTGCACCCTTCAATGGGCAAAATGGAAGCGGAAGGGGATGCCAAACAACTTTCAAATTCCATTATAAGTAAAAGGCTCTCATTATTTCTTTTCTATTTTGCTTTATTTTAAGATGTGGGGTACAATTCAGAATTATGTATAAAAGTAGTCATTGTACAGGTAATGTATGGGGCTCCCTTTGGTCCCCACTTTGCCTGGTTTGAGAACAGGTACCCTTATTGATGTTATGTGCCCCCCTCAACTGCCCGCAGTTTCCAGCTATTGCCAGTTCCTTTAATATAGTGTTATGGTGAATGTTCAAACTCAGTTTATCAGTGAGAACATACAGTACTCATTTATTTGTTTCCGTGATAAATCACTGAGTATTATAGACTCTAAGTACATTCAAGTTGCTATAAAGTCCATAATTTTGTTCTTCTTTATGGCTGAATAATATTCCATCATGCATATGTACCACTTTTTAAAAAAATTAAGTCCAGTTTTGATAGGCAGCATGGGCTATTTGGTTTTTTTTTCTTTTGTCATGTTTTTGCAATTGTAAATATTGCTGCAAAAAACATGCATGAAGGAATATTGTTTTGTAGAGTGATTTAAGTTCCTCCAGGTATGCTCCAACAAGGGGAATTGCTGGGTTGTATGGAAGGTCAATTTCTAGTTCTTTTAGGAATTGCCACACTGTTTTCCCTGGAGGTTGACCTAATTTGCATTCCCACCAACAGTGCAGAAACGTTCCCTTTTGTCTGCATCCTTGCCAGCATCTGTTGCTGTTTGTTTTTTAAATGATGGCCATACTCACTGGTGGTAGGTGTTTTCTCAGTGTGGTTTTGATTTGCATTTCTCTGATGATTATTGAGGCTGAGCATTTTTTCTTTTTCTATTTTTTTTTTTTTTGAGTTGGAGTCTCACTCCGTTGCCCAGACTGGAGTGCAGTGGCTGCTCCTGGCTACTGCAGCCTCAACCTGCTGGGCTCCGGCCATTCTTCCACCTCAACCATCCAAGTAGCTGGAACTACAGGCACGCGCTACCACGCCCAGCAGATATTTTGATTTATTGTAGAGATGAGGTCTCACCTAGTTGCCCAGGCAGGTCTCAAACCTGTGGGCTCAGGCAGTCCATTCACCTCAGCCTCCCAAAGGCTTACAGGCTGAGCCACCGAGCCCGATTTTCTACCCACTTTTTAATGGGCTATTTTTTTTTTTTCTTTCATCGTGTTTGAGTTCCTTGTAGATTCTGGATGTTAGGTCTTTGTTAGACATGCAGTTGGCAAATACTTTTTCCCATTCTGTGGGCTGTCTCTCTGCCCTCTTGATGGTTTCTTTTGCTTTGCAGACACTTTTCAGTTTAATGAGGTTCCACATGTCTATCTTGTCTCTTATTGCATGGACTTTTGAGGTTTTCATCAGGAATTGGTTGCCTATTCAGATTTCTGTAAGGGTGTATCCTATGCCTTCTAAGATTCTTAAAGTTTGAGGTTTTATGCTTAGGTCTTTGGTCCATTTGGAATCGATTTTTGTGTATGGCAATAGGTAAGGGTCCAGTATCATTCTTCGGCATGTGGTCAGCCAGTTGTCAGCACCACTTTACTGAATAGGTTATCCTCTCCTCAGTGGTTGTTGGATGAGGCTTTACACAGATAAATTGGTTGAGAAGTTGAGATTTTTCTTCCATAATCTCTATCCTGTTTCATCTGTCTATATGCCTGTTCTTGTACCAATACCAGGTTTTTTTTGAGTATTGTAACATTATAATAACGCTACAAGTCTGGAAGTGTGATACCTCCCACTTTCTTTTGCTGAGGATTGTTTTGGCTATTTATGGTTTTTTATGTTTCCATATGAATTTCTGTATTGTTGTTTTCAGGTCTAAGAAGAAAGATGTTTATAATTTAATGGGTATTGTGTTAAATCTATAGATTGTTTTTGGTAAAATGGACATCTTAACAATGTTGATTCTTCCAGTTCATGAGCATGGGATATTTTTCCATTTGTTTGTGTCATCTTTGACTTCTCTACACAGTATTTTGTAGTTTTCTTTGTAAAGATCTTTCATGTCCCTGGTTAGGATGATGCTGAGGTATTTCATTTTTTTGCGTGTATGGTTATTGTGAATGGGATTGTGCTTTTTATTTGGTTCTCTGTCTGTTTATTGTTGGTGTACAAGAAACCAACTGTTTTTTGCATGTTTGTTTTGTATGCTGAGACTATGTCAGAGTTCTTTATCAGTGCAAGAAGGTATTTGGCAGACTCTGTTGGATTTTCAAGGTATAATATCATATCATTAGCAAAAAGGGATGACTTAATCTATTCTTTTCCTAGTTGGATACCCCTGATCTCCTGCTCGTGTCTGATTGCTCAATCTAGGATTTCTAACACTGTGTTTAACAGGGGGGGTGAGAGTGGGCAACCTTGTCGTGTTCTGATTTCTAGGGGAAATACTTCCAATTTCTCTCCTTTTAGCAATTTTTTGGCTGTGGGTTTAATATAGAGGGCTCTTACTATTTTGAAGTATGTTCCCTCTATGCCTAAGTGTTCAAGGGTTTTTATGAAGAAGGGGTGATGGATTTTCAAAAGTTTTTTCTGCATCTAATGATATAATCATGTGGTTCTTGCTTTTACAACTGTTGATGCATTTAATTACATTTATGGGCTTGCGGATGTTGAAGCAGCCCTGTATCCTGGGGATAAAGCCTATTTGGTCATGGTAGATTCTTTTTTAGATGTTTTTTTGGATTTGATTTGGTAGGATCTTGCTGAGAGTTTTTACATCTATGTTCATCAGGGATATTGGCTGGTTGTTCTCTGTTGGATCTTTACCCGGTTTTGGTAACAGTGTGATGTATGCTTCATAAAATGATTTGAGGAGCATGCCATCTTTCTTGATTGCCTGGAATACTTTCATTAGGAAAGTATTGAAATCCTTGTGTGTTTTGTAGAACTCCACTGGAAGTCCATCTGGTCTAGTTTTTTTTTTTTTTTCTTTTTGGTAGGTAGTTTTCTTATGACAATTAATTTCCTGGGTTGTCTATATGTATCTCAATTTCTTCTTGTTTCAACTTTGGGAGGTTGTGTGATGTCAGAAAGTCCTCTATTTCATTTAGGTTATCAGGTTTGCTTCTATACAGGTGTGCATAGTAATTTTTGAAAATCTTTGAATTTCTTCAGGGTCAGTTTTGACTTGATATTTTGCATTTCTGATGGTCTTTATTTTTTTTTTTTCTCTCTTTTTCTTGGTCATTCTGGCTAGGGATCCATCAATCTTAACCTTTCAAAGAACCTACTTTTTGTTTGGTTGATTTTTTCTATGGAATTTTTGTTTTCTCTGTCCCATATTTGAGCTTTTACTTTGGTGATATGGATTCTTCTGCTGAAGTTAGGGTTTTAGCAGTCTTGCCTTTCCAGCTCCCATGGGTGATTTGTTATGCTGTTAATGTTTTCTCTTTCTATTTTCTTGATGTGTGTGCATAGAGATATAAATTCCCCTCTTACTATGGTTTTCATGGCATCCCAGAGGTTTTGGTAGGATGTTTCTTCATTTTTATTTGTTTCCAGGAATCTTTTAATTTCTGTTTTGATTTCTGTATTGACCCAGAAGTTGTTCATTATAATGCTAAGTGTCCATGTCTTTGTGAGTTTTGGGGTAATTTTGTTGGTGGTGATATTTAGTTTTATTCCACTGTGGTCTGAGAAGGTGTATGGCAGTATTTTGGTCTTGTGAAATTTTTTTATGCTTGATTTATGGCCAAAGATGTCTATCTTGGAGTACATCCCATGTGGTGATGAGGATCATGTATACTCTGTGGTTGTTGGGTGGTGTTTCTGTAGGTATCTACTAAGTCTATTTGGTCAAGCATCAAGTTGAGGTTCCAGATCTATTTGTTGATTTTTTTAACCTAGATGATCTATCTAGGATTTTTAGTGAGGTATTTACGTCCCCAGCTATGATAATGTTAGAGTCAATATATTTTTTTAGTTTACTTAGTAGCTGCTTTATAAACTTGATTCTCCCATGTTTGGTGCATATATGTTTAGGATGGGTATTTCTTGTTGATGGATCGAACCTCCAGTCATTATGTAGTGTCCTTTCATATGTTTTTAAATTTTTGATAGCTTAAAGGTTGTTTTGTCTGATATTAAGACCATGACTAGGCAGGGCTGGTGGCTCAGCCTGTAATTCCAGCACTTCGGGAGGCCTAGGCAGTGGATAGCCTGAGCCTGCAGGTTTAAGACCAGCCCAGGCAACTTGGTGAGAGTGAGACCTTGTCTCTAAAAAAGAAAAAGAAAAAAATTATCATGACTCCTGCCTTCTTTTGTAATTCATTCACCTGAAATTTGTTTTTCTTCTTCTAACTTTGAGTCTGTGGGCATCTTTTGTGATAAGTTGAGTTTACTGAAGGCAACAAATTACTGGGTCTTGTGTTTTTATCCATTTTGTCATTCTGTGTCATTTCAGTGGTGCATTTAGTCCAGTCATGTTCAGGCTGATTATTGAAATATGAGAGAATGCTCCTGTCATAATGCTCTTATAAGGGTGTTTTGTTTTCTTTTAATTTTGTGTTTATATATGCATGTGTTTTCATTGTTGTGGGTGTGCTATGTGTTCTGCTCTGTCTTTGTGGTCTTGTAAAATATATGGTCTTTCTTTTGTTCATTTTTCTTCTGTGCGCAGCACCTTTTTAAGCGTCTCGTATAGAGTTGGTCTCAGAGCAGCCTATTCTCTTCGGGATTGGATGTAGGGAAGGATTTTAATTCTCCATCACTGAGGAAGCTTAGCTTGGCTGGATAGGAAATTCTTGGTTGATATTGTTTATCTTTAAGAACATTAAAGATTGGGGTCCAATTCCTTCTGTAATGATTCTACAGATAAGTCTGTAGCGATTCTGATTGGTCTTCCCCGGTAGATAGTCTGTCCTTTTTTCCTTGCTGCTTTTAGCATTTTTTTCTGTTATACCTATTTTGTGTAGGTGAATTACTATGTGTCTAAAGGTTGGTCTTCTCATGAGATGTCCTGCAAGGGTTCTCTGACATCTCTTATGCATGTATAGTTATTTCTCTGGTCAGATGAAGGAAGCTTTCTTGAATGACCTCATAGAATGTTTGTTCCAGGGTGTTTTCCATTTCTCTATTTCAGGTATTCTAACCAGACATGGGTTTGGATTCCTGATAAAAAATGCACATCACTTGGAGAGTTTCTTCTTTCCTCTTAATTTTTCCCCCTATAGTTTTAATAGATTGAGTTAATTCCATGTTTTGGTCTTCCAGCTCTGAGATTCTTTCTTTTGCTTGGTCAACTCTGCTTCCCATGCTTGTCAGTTTATTATTTATTTCTTGAATGGAGTTCTTTATTTCTGTTATTTCTAAGTACACTTTCTTTTTTTTTAGTTTTAGTCCTTGCATTTCTTGATTTTTATTCTATCCAATGATTCTTTGATCTCCATAAGTACCTTCTGGGTACTGTTGTTCTCAGAGATAGCCATTGTTTGTGCTCCAGTAGCTGTTCTTTCTAGCACTGACTTTTTGCTAGGCTCTAATGGTTAGCAGCAGTTCTTTGTGGTTTTTCTTCATTTATAGTAGTTCTTTTATCTTTCTTTTTAATTCCATTGCTTAGTGGAAAATGGAGAAGCAGTCACTTCTGATATTTGCTCTATCTTTTATCCTTCTTTGAGCTGGGACCCCAGGTTTGTTCAATTATGAAGTAGGGCTGGATGTGAGGCTTTATGATGTCTCTTTACAATTTTGAGCATTTACTAAGGGATGGGGGGGGTGCTCGAGGACTCAGAATCTATTGGCAGGTCATAATGTTTGCTATCTGGTAAATGGGCCAGCAGGGAATCGCTCTCCAGCTCTGCACAATATGACCTTACAGTGGTTATGCTTGCATAGTCCCTGAGACCAAGACAGAATATAAGAAGGAAAAGAGAGGGAAGGAAGAGAGAAAAAAAAGGAAAGGATGAGAAAGAGGGAGAAAGAAGAAAGAAAAATAGGAAAAGTAAAAAGAAAGGAAAAAACACACACAGAACAAAGAGAAATAGAAGAAGAAGAAAAAAAGAGAAAGTCAACCGACAAAACATCCAAATAAAATATAAAATAGTCAAACAAACAAACCAATACCCCAACCAAAACAAACAACAACAACAAAAACCCGTTGATAAAGAGTTCTCAGCTATTACGTGTCTCTGGTGTGTGTGGGGAGGTTGCTCCCTCATGCAATAGGTTCTGCAACTGCAGGTCTGTTAATGCAGATTCCTTTTTCGCTGTTGGAACTTATGATATTAGATTCTTTATCCCCTGCTCCCTGCAATTGGTAGCCGGTGCATGTTCATGTGAGAATAGGAGGCTGAAATAACTTGACACAACATCTCTTGGGCTCTCACTCCCTTCCTAGTTCTCCTAGCATGGTCACAGTTCCCAGGTCATCCAGTTGTGGCTGGGAAATGAAGCCTCCAATCTCTGCCCTGCCCTCCCAGTATTTTTCAATTTTTGATAGGGGCAGGGGGAAGTCATCTAGGTACTCACCTCCTTCTCGTTAGTTCCACTCTTTGCATCTATCATCCAGCAGCTGACTCAGGGTGGAGGGTGAATCATCAAGGGTTCTACAGATGCCATTACCTGCCAGGGCTTGTGCACTGGGGAAAATGTTCTCTGAGGTCACAAAGAGTAGCCCAATGCAATGCAGAGATCAGTGCCTGGTCTTAAGATGCAGTTCTGCTGTTCTGCAGAGGCCACTCTGAGTACTTCTCTGCCCAGGTGTTATAGCATCTGCTAAGTTTCTCTGCTGGCTTCTGTTCCTGCCATGAATGGGGTCACTAGCTCTCTCCCCCGCAATTTAATTTTAG